>MKEJ01096298.1:0-13689 GCA_001753735.1 Embelia ribes | reverse complement strand
TATATCGGTGTTTTGGATCATTTTATGGCTGGTTATGGTTGTTGTTATGATTGGTGTTGTTGTATCACATCACACCCTCGGGTTCCGGGTGCTTGGGATTCGGGGGCGTGACAGTAGTAGAGTAGTAGCGTATAGATGATGAATCCAATGCTTATTGTGTTCACATTCTTAGTGAGCATGGACTTGATAGATGGGTGATGGTGGAAGATGGCGGGATATGATTTTAAGGTCGTTTGTTCCCGAATCTGTTCGAGATGAGGTTCTGCGAGAATCTCATCACTCGCGTTTAGTGGTGCATCTCGGGGGTACCAAGATATTTCACAATATTTATGGTGTCCTTGTATGAAAAAAATATGTTGCAGAGTTCGTACTGTATTGTTTGACGTGCCAGCAAGTATATGCTGAACACAAGCATCTGGGAGGTTTGCTACATCCATTACCTGTTCCTGGGTGGAAGTGGGAAAGAATTATGATGGACTTCTTAGTGGGGTTATTAAGATCGAAGTGGGGTTGTGATGCCATCTGAATGGTTATGAATTGTTTGATAAAATCTACTCATTTTCTTTCGATACATATTACCAACTCAGTTGAGAAATTTTGTCAAAAGTATATCAATAAGATTATTGGGTTGCACGGGGCTCCTGTATCCATCGTATTGGATCATGATCCTCATTTTGTATCATGCTTTTGGTAGAGTCTCCAGAAGGCTTTGGGGATAACTTTTGCAATGAGTATAACCTTTCACCATCAGATAAATAGCCGGTCTGAACAAATGATTTAGATTCTTAAGGGTATACTTCGGGCATGTATCCTTGACTTTGTCAATAGTTGGGAGGAGCATGTGACTTGATAGAATTCATGTATAACAATAGCTTTCATGTGAGTATAAATATGGCCCCTTTCGAAGCCTTATATGGACGTCCATGTCGTACTCCAATTTGTTGGACAGAGGTTGGTGATAGTGCATTATTGGGACCAGAATTGGTCCAAAAGATGACTTAGAATGTGTAGTTGATCAAACAACAATTGCAGACAACTTGTAGTAGTCATAAGAGTTATGCGGATGTGCGAAGGCGACCGTTGGTATTCGAAGTGGTCGGGCATGTATTTCTCAAGGTATCTACGAAGAAGGGTATCATGTGATTCATGATAAAGGGAAAACTTTCACCAAGTAATATTAGCCCTTTTCTTATCCTCGAGGCAGTAGGCGAGGTGACCCTTCAGTTGGAAGCTTGTGGGGGTTCATTCAATCTTTCACGTATCCATATTGCAGAAGTATATTTGGGATCCATCACATGTAATTAACTTTGATGATTTGCATGTGGAGGATGACTACCATACAAGTTACGACTGATTCATATTTTGGGCTCGAAAGAGCAAACCTTGCAAAGGTGCAGCATTCAATTGGTCAAAAAATTATGGAATAGTGGCTTGAGTAAAGAGGTGATATGGGAACATGAGGAGGCGATATGGGCAATGTATCCGAGTTGTTTGTCGATTTTGGTACGTCTTTTATTATTGTGTAGTATATGCAAATTTCAAGGACAAAATTTTCTAACTTAGGGAGAATGTAATATCCCAAAAATTTGAATGTTTTTTTTTTGTTTTTAATAATAATATTAATATTGTATTTAATATTATTATTGCATTGTATGCGTTAGGCGTAGTTGTCGCGTAGTAGCATTGTATAGGCTAGCACATTTTATATCTTTTAAATACATAAAAGTGAAGTTTGACATAGTCAAACATGTTAGATTCTGGCTTGTCTAGAGGATGTTTGACAGGGTTGAAGTATCGAACAATGCATTAAACAACCTATCACAGTGATCCCCTTTTGGCAAAAAGAAAATTTTTCTAAGTGCTTTTCCTGTGTCTGGATGGTATCCGTCGATGAACAAGGAGCAGATAGCCAACTCTGGGTTATTGGATAGATCGTCGTATACTTCAGCATGGTAAAAATTATTTTTTACTGCATGTCACATCTTGTCTTCCTTCTCATTTTACTTTATACCCGAAAAATGATGAGAAAGTTAGAGGGTGAGGTGATTTTAAATCCACAAATCTTCTTCCTAAAAAATCATCTAGCTTGGGAGATCATACGCCCTTAAAAACTAGATAATCTTGATCTCCATTGCATAGGCTTTGAAAAGAGGTAAGTCTTACTTCTTATCTCATTCTTTGGCGTTGTCTCGGTTTCCGTGCACTTATTATCCGATGAAACAAAGTTGATTTTCTTGTTCCTTATCTCGCGTATACCATTTTCTTCTGCAGGTGCATTGACATTGAAAGTGTGGAGATAGATCAACTTGTGGGGGCTAGCACAGGCGATCTGGGGCTTTCGGGAGTTCATTCTAGTGTTTTCTAGGTACGATAGTTGAATAACTTTAATATAAAATTGAAACTATGGTAGTATATTGACGTGATTGATACGTCGCTTAGGCTTTATTGTTTGGTATGGTTGTATGACATTGTTTACATGTTTTCCTTATATGCATAGCTTATAACATGATAAATGCGTAGCTCGACATTCATGTTCAATGCGTAGCCAATATTATATCCAATGCATAAGCATTGCATTCATGGCATGACATAAACTTGTTTTATGAAAGTGAAATTTTAAATGAAAGGCGTTAGTATTGATTTAAAAAGGCATTGTTTTACTTTGGAAAGAAATTTCTTTTTATCGTAATATGTATTTCCGTAGTCTTCTCCTTTCTTTTCGGGACATATAATGTTGAACTTATAAAATGTTTGGAATTTAGCCATAAGGCCTACAACCTTACTGTAAAAGTCAGAAAACCTGATCAGAAATTTTCCATTGATTGAGTCATAATGCGAGTGGCGAGTCAATGAAAGCTTTGGTCATGTCACGATGGGGGTGGCGGACCTTAGCAACTTTATAAAATACATAGAGATACTAGTTCCAACTTTAGAGGTATTGTGTGTTGGCATTGGCGTAGTTTGCATAGACATGTTGTAGCATTGGCGTGGATAACATTCATGTTTCATTATTACATTCATGATTCATGTTATGCATTCTTATATATTGTTATCTGTATATTCATGTCATACATATAGTGTAATTTCCTTTTTATCGTAGATTTAATTGGCTAACCATATACACTCAATTTTCTTCTCTTCTATGCATATTTTTGTAGGTGAGAAGGTAGGCGTAGAGTATCATTAGATGCTTAGACTTCTATTGCACATATTTTTAGCACAGGCCCAGACTTTCATTGTGTTGTAATAGTGTAACTTTGATCATAATGTATTTTATTATCTTTTGATATGGTAACATACTCTGATAGCATTGCAACATTTACGAAGTATAGATACATTCTTATCCTTGTACACAAGGTGAAGAACACATGTATACCTTCTATCGTATTCATTTTTAGCAAGCATTTAGCTTATGGTATTGTTGTAAACTGTTAGTTTACTTGTATCAGATGTCGTTTATATTTATTTTTTGGTGTTGGCACTGACTTTTTTCCTTTTTTTATTAGTATTGCTTATACGTATTATTATAGGCAGGATATAAGTATATGTTGTTGATGCGAATGCTGTATTTATGTATAATATCGTCCTAAAGTGGCGATTTGTTGCGTGGCAAGATGGCGTAGACTCATTTTCCTTTCATTTTCTTTTGTTTCTTTTCTTTTTCTTTTGTTTCTTTTGTTTTCTTTTCTTTATGTGTTCACGTCACCAAATTTTTCAGGATTTGGGGCGTGACAATCTGGCTGTCAAAATATATATGCATGTTATAATGCAGATTGCATTGACATGTTTCATCCAGTTGTCAAAACGTACATATATTCGTATTATTATTATTTAATTGTATCTTGTTCGTGACCATTACATCAGCTCAATGATAAAATTGCTTGGAGATTTGAATAAGAGATTTATATGAAGCAACCTAAACTTATCAAGGAAGAGGAGTATACTTTGATCTATTTCAGAAAGGCGTTATATGGCCTAAAAATATCCTCGCTTTTATGATGTGGGAGATTCAGTGACATAGTTATGTTTTACTTTGTGAAAATGTGAGATCTATGGGTCTATTTTCTATCAGCATTCTTTGTATGGCAAGACTGTATTGTTTCTATATGTGAATGATAGTCATCGCTGGTGATGATATCGAACATTGAAAGTAGAAAATATTTTTATAACGGCAATTCTACTAGAAAGATTTTATCACTAACGAAGTGCATTATGGATCTAAATTCATTGACTCTGCTATGTGTCCTAACACTAAGCTAATACCAGATCAAGTAGAGTTACTGGGTGATACATAGAAATATCAGAGATTAGCTGGAAGGTTGAATTATTTGACGGTAACAAATTTTATATTTTACTTCTCAAAATTATTGGGGTCTAGTTTATATCTTCTCATAAGACAAAGTTATTTGCATGCAGTCATTTGATATTGAAATTGATTTTCATTTTGTTTTGCGAAAAAGTTTATGGACAATATATGTTCAGAAAGAATATGTGAAGTCACAATAAAGAATATGTGAAGTCACAATATCAACATGCAAACTTATTGACCAAGTCATTAAAAGATTTGGGGTTAAATATATTTGTAATAAATTAGAAATATATGATATTATTTCTCCAATAGGGTGGCGTGTAAGAAATTTTATTTTATACCAAATATATGTAAGATACAGAGAAAATGTATTGATGCAAAATCCCGTACATTTGCAACATATTTATTGTATATATATGAGGTTTTAAATATCGGCCGTTACTAATACGCAACGCCGGTACGTAATGATTTTGGGAGTTGCTAAAATCGTTACGAGCCATTACGGAGGCGAGAATGAAATTTCCAGCCGTTATGTGCTCTATATCAGCCTTCACGAAATCATATCGGTTGTTACGGTCATTATGGTAATTAGAAAAATCAAATAAAATTAAATAAAGTAAATAATAACATTTAAGGAATTAAACATAGAAAATTTATCATAACAATATAAAAATGATTAATCAAATAATTTATAAGAGGCCAAAGATAATAAGTGGCCACAAAGTGACTAATCTTATGAGTAGAAATTAGTGGTCCAAAGATAAAACCAACTTTCTACAAAAATATTAAAAAATACATATTTAAAACATTAAAGTTTTAAAAAATGTTAACATAAAAGTCATAAAAAGTATACGAAACTATTAATAATGTAATTTTATGGTATAAGTAGTGCATGATTGAAATTTAGATAAGTCAAGTGAAATTGAAAAAAATTTGCAGCTCTGTTTTCCACAACTATTACGTTACGGCCGTTATATACCGAAACCGTTACACCGCCACCGTTACCATTACAGTAGTCGCGATCGTTATTTAAAAACTTGATATATATATATATATATATATATATATATATATATATATATTAATGGAGGCAGACCTAATATCATGGACTTGCTTTATTCAAAACATAAAAGTCTGTCTTGTGTACAAAATGTCAAGATAACTACCTTATTATAATTCAATGAAAGTGTAAATTCGCAAGTGTAATTTGAAAATTTATGTTTTGTTATTTATTATAAGCAAAAGTCGTTCAAATTAAGCTGCCAAAATAGACTGATTCAATAAACCATATAGTTAATTAGCTTGTCATCTTTGACCTTCTTAGTTTGGGGAACTCTTAAAACACTACCAAGTCAAACTTATTCTTATTTATTTATTGGAAATGGCCTCAAAATATCGATTGCTAGAATATTTATGGGATATGTATAAAATATTTATTTACATATTTAAATGGGGATTTTTTTTTCTTTTTTCAGAATTGAAAAGTGGCTGGATAGGTCATTTTTGGGGATCATTTGGTTTTTTAATACACTCCGTATATGCCTACGATAAAAATAGAAATATTAATGCAGCTTGGAAAGCGGAAGTTGTATTCACATTTGAAAGTAAAGTTGAAAAAAAGAAAAAATACATAATTTTTCAGAGAAATAAAATTTAAAGATGATTGTTTATATGGAAAAGTTAATTTTCAAAAAATAATTTACCAGTCTTAGGTCAAAATAGAAGACACCATCTTTGCCCAAAATTGCATGGAAAATATATTTCAAAGTCAACCATTGACGTATTAAAACTAAGAATTTAAATAATGGTGGCGGCTGACATAATGGTAACGATGGTGGCATAACAGTTTTGAAGTGTAACACCAATTGTATAATGGTAGCAAAAATCGGAGCCATGAACTTTTTTTATTTTTGCAATTTTTTTTATTTTGTTCTTCATAACTGTTCGTAACATTCGTAACGGACTGATACTGTAATTTCCCAGAAATTCGTATAAATTTTTTGTAATTAAATAATATGATTAATTATACTTAATGATATTATTTATATTCGTTATTGCATTCGTAGTCGTTGTTTCGTTACTTTCATGGATGTCGTATGTATTGCGTAGTTTCGTATGCCTATCATAGTCGAGGACTATGATTCGTTGTCATAGTGATGCATTCGTATTCTAGTATCATCTCGTAGTCATGGGGTAATTCTCGAAATCGTAAGAATCAATTCGTAGAGGTTTCGGAGGTTGTTTCGGGGTTTTCGTCGGGGTTCGTCGGTAATCACGATAAGTCGTGTACATGGAGTTCCAGGCATTCAAATGTCTTTCTGATTATTTGACACGTCCATTAGTCTCTATAAGTGATTCCGAGTCTTTTTGAAAATTTTCGGCCTGAGGGGTTTGGACCCGAAATTCTCGTGGCTTCGATCGATCCAGTAGATTTTGGATCGATCCAAAGTTGCAGGCTGGTCGATCCAAATAATGTTGGATTAATCCAACTGGTCAGATTCGGATGTTAAGCTGTTAACTTCACTTCTTCTCATTTACAAAAAAATACTCTTAAGTCCGGAGAGAGAGAGGGGAGAGGAGAAAATGGGGTTTTCAACATTTTGGCTCGGGATCATCTAGCTCGGTAGCTTGCCTGAGTTCAAAAAGTGGATTTTTGGAATTAATGACTCGAGGAGATCATTTTAGAGTAAGTTTTTCTTTCTCTTGAGTTCGTTTGTTTTTCCACTATTTTCGTGCCTTTCGGGTAAGTTTTTCTTTCTCCTGAGTTCGTTTGTTTTTCCACTATTTTCGTGCCTTTCGGGTACGTTGAAATAAATTAGTTTTTCTTACTCCTTATCTCGTATGAATCATTTCTATATGCAGGTGTAATATGATCTAAGTTCGTTTACTAGATCGTTTTTGGGGCCGAAATTTAGACGTTTACGAAGCAATATCATCTCGAATTGCTGGTAGTTTGCCTTCGAGACTTCCACACTTTCTTATCACCATTACAAGGCAAACGTATTGACATAAGTATTGTCAATTTCTATTTTCGTAAAATTGGTCTTCATTTTCATGTCGAGTCTCATTGAAATAATTATTTGAATTTATTTCTTATATTTCGTAGATAACTTAATTGTATAGGTTCGTCTCAATTTGTATGGTGTAAAGAGCTCGTTAGAAGGAGCTAAGAAAGGGGCGACTCGGGGTGGCATTGGTTTAGACGTTTAGGGGCATACATATAAGGTACGGGCAGAAATGAATAATAGTATAAGTTTAAACATATATGTGTAGATAGAATATATATTTATATTTAAGCTTTAAGTGTAATATTCATTTACGTTTGAATTACACTTTCCTTGGATGTCATACGTTTATCATCTTAAACATGGCGTCAAAATTCAAGTAAGACGTTAAGTGTACGTTTCGGCATATTATAAGCAATGTAGGTAGGTCGCCTATGTGGTGACTTACTTTTATGTAAGCATTTCGAAAGATGCATATCAGTATTCGGAGGATGTATGTAAATATTTAAACGACGTATGCTAGTAATTGAGGAAGTATTTTCATAGTTAAGCAATGTCACGTTATATCATGATATATATGTACGATGTTATGCAATATAGTAACGTATAAGTATGCATTGCAATGTAAGTAAGTTAAGAAGTATAAGTAGCGATGTATGATAAGTATCGGGGCATATTATCTATTAGTATTCGTAGAATATTTATGAACAAGCATAAGACGCTTGTATATTGTTCATGCCTAGTTTTCTTGGTATTCTCATATATTTGTTGTACCTTATAATCAAGAGTAGGACACGTTTTGTCCTGGTAATTATGTAAGTAAGTACAATGCCTATACATATCATCGTTTTGTCGTGGCATTTATGTTAAGTGAGGCATATGGCGTAGCATGATCATAAAGCGTTTGGCGTATTATTCATATTCATAAGCATACATGCTACAATTTTAAGTATATGGGAATAAGTTATCGAGGGCAATATGAAATGCCCGATTCATTTTAAGAAAAAAGGGTACAAGGGACACCTCCCATTTTTAAGTAAATGCGGCATTTTTAAGAAGGGAAATTCCATGTTTTATGTTATCGTTACGTCATGGCATGACCATAGTTTACGCTATCATTTTGTTGTGGCATAACCTATGATTTCGTTATCGTTTTGTCATGACGGATCATAGAAGGACGTTTAATCTTCAGAGACGTTATGTCGTCTCGGGTATAAGGAACACCCCATTTGCAGATGCATAAGTGCATTAATTTATAGTCATAGTATACGAGATAAGTCTCATATGTATAAGTGCATTGATTCGTAGTCATAGTAAATGAGATAAGTATCGTATACATAAGTGCATTGATTTGTAGTCGTAGTATACGCATAAGTGCAATAAATTCGTAGTTAGTATAGACGAGTTAAGTCTCGTATAATTTATATGAGGCCTCTTTATGTAGTAGGCCTAGACGAATTATGTTCTCGGATACGGATGATTATTTCATAGGTAATGGTAGTATGTGTTACATTCTTACTTAAATGGTAATAAACTATAAAATGATTGTGTTCATTTTTCATGTTAAATACATGTTATTTACTACTTACTGTTAGATTTATTATTTTGTTGATTTCTGACTCATACATTTTTTTTCCTATTATACATTATCATGTAATTATATAGGTTCGGAGTTTGTCTTAGGACTCGATTGTTAGACTATGGAGCTGCTTGTGGGGGTATATTTTGTAGCTTTGGACTATTTTTGTATCAGATATGATGATTATATATTTTGAATTTAGTAGCGCACTTTGATTTAGTGATGATACTTATGAAAGTATATGTATGTTCTGGCTTTTGTACATGAGGTGAAGAACATACTTAGACTTTTCCTATTATTATTATTATTTTGTTAAGCCTACAACTTGAAGTTGTACATGTAAACAGGTAGTTTACAGTTATTCGTAGTGGAGCTGTATATTTATGTTTATACAGGTTTTGGAGACTTTGTTTGGGAACCATATTATATATGTTTATGGCAGGATAAATGTGTATTCGGGAAATGGGTTGTATTAGTTATCGTATTTTGTTCTTTTATTCTAATGTCCCCGCGTCACGGATTGTGGGGTGTGACAGGTTGGTATCAGAGCTAATCAGGTTAAGAAAACCTATGAGCTATAAGGTAGGGCGTCTACTAAGTTGGGAGCAACATTAAGTTATGTGCGTTGTTAAAAGATGAATGTTCTTAAATAGAGAACAATTAGCAAGTTAAGTCTGTTAATCATATGTTAAGTTATGCAATTGATGAGATGTATGCATTTGTTAAGTATTGGGGATGTACATGATTCGATATATATATGTCGGTATATATATTCGGTTAGAGATGACCTTTTATTACTTCTAGTTTGGCTATTATATTGGTTATGTCCATATAGCACCTAGATGCATTGTTGTAAGATAAGATATGCATAGTATATATTATATGATTGGTAAGTGTAAGATTATACAATATGTGTAGTTATATATATGTGTGTGTGTGTGTGGGTATGTGTGTGTATCTTGATCGTTGACATTCTTCCTCTTTCTAACTTGTATGTGGAATTAGAATGGCAAGAGGCAGAGGAGGTCGTCAAGGCAGTTGAGGATTTTGGGGTGGAGCTCAAGATCATAGAGGATGACTTTCGACGAGGTGCACATGGGTGCGAACTATACAGGATGTGGCGGAGGAAGAAAATATTCCTAGTCTTGAGGAGACTACAGATGAGGAGGGTATGGAAGTATCTGAGGATGAGGCTATCGGATCTCAACCTCAAATTCCACCGCATGCTCATCCTCAAACGGAGGCGGAAGTATCAAGTATGTTTCGGGCCATAGAAGAGGCGTTCAATTGAATGGCAAGGAATGTTTTTGGAGGCAGAGAGACTCGGTCATTTTTAGCCCAAAAATATTTTCGAATGATGGATCCCCCTATTTTTAGGGGTGATGGGGAAGTGATTTTTGAGGAGGAATGGTTCATGGAGGTGGATCAGATTTTCAAATCCCTCCAAATGGTCAAAGATGATCTAAGAATGGCAACTGCGCCATTTTATTTAAAGGGTAAAGCGGCTCATTGGTGGAACAGTTAAGAGGAAATATACGGACGTGAAGGCATTACGTGGATTGCCTTTTGGGGACTTTTTTTGGAGGAATTCTTTCCGAAAATGCTTCGGGAAAGGAAGCGCGAGAACTTTATAAATCTGACTTAGGGGACTTCTAGTGTTCAGGAGTATCAGATCTCGTTTATAGATTTCTCGCGTTATGCGCCGGAGTTGGTATCGACAGAGTGACTATAGAGTCGTCAGTTTAAGAATGGGCTATGGCATTCGATCCAGACTCATGTGGCATTGGGTCTTCATGACACTTTTAAGAAGTGCATTGGAGTGGCGATGGAAGTGGAGTACATCTTGGACAACAAGCAGCGTATGAGTATGTCTCATTCGTCTCAACCTCTGGGTTAACTTTCGGGTTCTCATACGATACAAGGCTCGGGTGTTGTCTCGGAGAATTGTGGTGGTAAAAGCAGGAATGGCTGCAGTAGCAGAGGTGGAAGTGGTGCAAGGAAAAGGTCGTGAGGGATCGTCGAATTTGGGTTCGACTACACAGAATGGCAGATGCTTCAACTGTGGTAAGGGAGGTCACTTAGCTCTGGATTGTACAAATTTAGTATTTTGTCACCTTTGCAATACTAAGGGGTATACTTAGGATTCTTGTCCCCATACATTTTGTTGTGGTTGTGGCAAAAAAGGGCATCTTCATTTGAGGTGCCTGGAGAGCTTCTCAATGCCAGGCTTACAACCATCATCCTTCGGAGTAGCTCTCATACCACCTTTTACTGTGCCATTTTCTTCTTCTTGGTAGAGTATAAGGGTTTCACATGGGGATTATCAAGGGGGTGGTGTTGGACTTGGTTCATCGCAGCCTAGCCAATTTCAGCAGCCTCGATCTTACGCTATACCTCGGGTTCTGGATGCACCTGAGCCTTTTATGTATCGAGGTATATTATGATTTCGTTCTATGTGGAGGCTATGCATTTTTATTTTATTATAAATGCATCATATATAGTTACGGAGCACATACATTATTTTTTTTATGGATGCATTATGTATAGTCATGTTTAGCCATTTGCATTTAGATATGCTATTATATTGGTTATATCCATTTAGCATTTAAATGTATTAATATGTGTTGGCATTCGATGGAAGATATTAATCTTCTCACTAGCGTGTGTTGTGATGTGAGATGATTTGCGGAATTCATAGTTTTGTCTATGATATATCATATTTAGAATATGATTATGCTTTATTGGTTTAAGAGCAAAGACATAATTATGCGTATGCTGCGGGGGTAAGATAAGTTTGCATGGCAGGGATGGTATAAATTACCATAGGGACATTATGTCGTTTTCCTTATCGGACTAGGCTATCTGTTATGTAGCTAGACTTTTTCATTACATTTTTTCCTATCGTTTGCATTTATAGAGTACTCTTGTCATTTTGTTCGCAGAGTACTATCGTTGATCAATTAGGAACTCGTTGCAATTGGTAGTCTCTCTTACTCAACTCATACGTAGGGGTTAAGTTTGAGTAGAACCAAATTGCAAAAAGTCCTATTCTATGTTGGAAAACGTATTGACCTGGGCTTCTAGTTTGTTCATTTGGAGTGAGGGTATTGTTGTTCTAAGCGATTATTTGACTCAAGTCAAGTATTCTGTGTAATTTGTTAATTCCAATACATTATCACTTTTTCGTAGTATACACTAATTTTGGGGACGAAATTTCCTAATAGGGGGACGATTTTATGTCTCGAAAATTAGTATAAATTTTTTTAAAATTAAATAATATTATTAATTACTCTTAATGATATTATTTATATTCGTCGTTGCATTCGTAGTCATTATTTTATTGCATTCGTGGATGTCATATATATTACATAGTTGCATATGCCTATTATAATTGTAGATTATGATTTGTTGTCATAGTGATGCATTCGTCGTGTAACATCTACCTTGTGGTCATGGGGTATTTCTTGAAGTCGTAGGAATTCATTCGTAGAGGTTTTAGAGGTTGTTTTGGGAGTTTTGTTGGGGTTCATCGGTAATCACATTAAAATATTGAGTTCCAGGCACTCAAATACCTTTCCGAAAGTTGTTTGACACTTTCATTAGTGTCTATAAGTGATTCCAGGTCTTTTTGGAAGTTTTCAGCCCGAGGAGTTTGGAATAAAATTCCAATGGCTCTGATCGATCTAGGAGCTTTTGGATCGATCAATCCAACTGGTCAAACTCAGATTTTAAGTTATTGACTTCACCTTTTTTCCCATTATCATATTTTTCTTATAGAAGTCCGGTATAGAGAGAGAAAAAGGAGAAAAGAGGGATTTTATCTTCTCGGCTCGAGATTATCTAGCTTAGGAGTTCACCTGAGTTCAAAAAGTGGAGTTCTGAAATTGTTGGCCTAGGGAGATCATTTTGGTGTAAGTTTTTCTTTCTCCCGAATTTGTTTATTTTCCTTCATTTTTCGTGCCTTTTGGGTACGTTGAAATAAATTGGTTTTTCTTACTCCTTATCTCGTATAGATTGTTTTTATATGTAGGTGTAATATAATCCGAGTTCGTATGCTAGATCATTTTGGGGCCCGAAGTTTCGGTGTTTACGGGGTAAAATCATCTAGAATTGCTCGTCGTTTGGCTTCAAGGTTTTCACACCTTCTTATCACCATTACGAGGTGTATGTATTGATGTAAGCATCGTCAAGTGCGCATCAATAGTACCTCATTCTCAACATGAGTCCCAGTACAACCACCCCTTCCCCGAGTAGTCATTCCTCTTCATGCTCCATGCCTACCACCTCAACGTCTACCTCTTCCTCTCGCCATTCAACTTCACATCAAAGACGAAAAATAGAGAAAAATATCAATACATCAATACATATAACCAAGCATATATATTGAACTTCCAATATCATAATACTTCACATTATGATCTACCAAAGCATAAGAAAGCATAAAATACATAAGTAATTTTACTAACATCTCCAAAATAAGACTACTACCCTTCTAATCATCAAATGTAGATACCACCCAAAAGTGCCTAGGTTTTCATAACCCGGTTAGGTTTGATACTAATTTGTCACGCCCCTGGAACGTCCATACTCCTTGAGTCGCAAGATATGATAGAAAATAACCTAAGAAAGGTAAAGAAACAACGACATATATATAGTATGAATAAGAAAATGAAAATGACAACATCTTCCCATTCGAACTTAACAACCATCCACTGCTAAAATATATAAATATGCATCAAAATATGTAACAGCCATCAACAACATAATACATCGCTGTACTAGAACTACAACAAAAG
>MKEJ01096292.1:0-19662 GCA_001753735.1 Embelia ribes | reverse complement strand
GACTAGTTGCGTTGATGAGATTGCGTTAGAAAATATGCTTCCATTTTATTTTTCGGTTCAATAAAATTTTCCTTCCTTTTTTATTTTCAAAAAGGGAAATATATATTCTTTCCCTTGGTTTCTCGGGATTCGGGTCCGACATTATTCTATCTTTAAAATGCCAATATTTCTTGAAAAACTTATGAATTTTGGTCTATGCATAAGTGAAAATCTGGTTTAAAAAGCTATGAAATCTAATCTAATATACGTATAAGTAGACCATATACTTGTATAAACAGTCCAATTTTGGGATAAACCAACCAAATTTTGCATAAATAGACCAGAATTTTGCATAAACAGACAATTTTTTTTGTTTAAATAGACTAGATTTTTGCATGAAATAGAAGGTACTCTGTGCTAACAAGAAGAAATTTCATCATAATATATTTTTAAGGAAGCAATACTAATTTTCAATTTGCATAAAAACCTCCTGATAAATTAGTTGTCCTTTTCATTGACAAATATTATTACATGAATTTGACAATCCATTTTCCTATGTGGATAACAAATATCTCTTCTGTCGGATTAAACAATCTATCATGTTGGGACTATTATAGTTAAAAATTGCAAGATCGACAAGGCGATCGTTCTATCTTATTAATGTCGGAGAGACTTTTTCAATAATTTATTATTGACATGTATATCAATGTTGAGAATACAAGGTTGGATTACGTTCACAATAAGCAAATTGCTTTCTGAGCTAAACTATATGAGGGAATCATGGATAGTATTATAGCTGGTGAAAGTAGAGAAATGATGACTAGAAGAAGAGTTGTATTGCCTGTCATTTTATTATGGTGGTCCACGCGATATGTGAAGAAGATATCTAGATGCTCTCTCACCTATTTCTTGATTTGGAAAGCTGGATCTCTTTATCATCACGACTTTACAATTGTGAGTGGCAATAGATCAATGATTTATTAAAAGAAAGGCAAACATCACAAGATAGATCTAATTTAACCGCAAGAGTTTTTTTGCTAAGATGCAAGATTTAAAGAGACCAACTTTTCTCAAAGCATATATTTGGAAAAGTGACTGCATATGTTCACATCATAAAGCGAGGGTTACCTCATGCCCAATTATTAATCATATTGAAAGCTAGATATAAAATTACAAGTGCGGAGCACTTTGACAAGTTTGTGTGTGTGAAGATTCCCGATCCTAACATGTATTGAGACTTGCATTGGAAGGTTGTAAAACATATGATGCATGCCCTATGTGAAAATTATAACCCCTAAAATCTATATATGACTACAAATTGATGCAAAAATCATTACCGAAGACCATTTATCTCCAAGACAATGCAATGGAATGAATCGTACCCAATCTACAAGAGGCATGCAAATGGACATATCATAAATGTGTGCAATGCAATCCTAGATAACAGATGGTTTGTGCCTTACAACCCATAGCTACTTAGCCACTACGATTACCATATAAATGTTGAAATATGCTGATGTGTCAAAATATTAAAATATCTTTATAAGTATATATGTAAGAGTCATGATAAGGTCGTAGTCCATGTTCACCAAAATAATGGTGAAGTTGTAATCAATGAAATAAAATAATTCCAAGATGCTCGGTTAGTAGTCGCACTGGAAACTATGTGGAGAATTTTGTTTATTCAACTTGAACTAAATATGCCTAGCTGTGATAAATTTGCAACACTATCTCCCCAAAAAACAGTCGATCTCTTATTGGGAAAGCCATAACTTGGAGAAAGTAATTTCGTCAGATATGGATTTGAAGACTATACTCATAAAAAAACTTCAACTTTCGCTAGAACAATAAAGACAAGTCTGAGTATCTATATGACAACGTGCATGACCCATCAGTAGTTGAATAAAAAGCAAAAACCAACCACGAACTATACATTATTTACGAATTACAATTATGCACTTTGATTTTTTGCAATTGGCCACCATGTACTATAAAAAAAATTCATTTGACCACCACAAATTATTTATTTAATTCAAATCACAACCAATTCATTATATTTTGTTAAAAATTTTAACCCCAAAAATTCCCTAATGTGACACAAATGATTTTAAATCAATTTTGAATTTAAAACAACTAGCTAGGTCACGGATAGTTAAAAATAGCTAGGTCACCAATAGTTAAAAATTTATCTATTCCAAAATTATTGCTTCCAGCTAAGTGGGTTGGTATTTTAATATTTTTACATATTCGTAAATGTTGATAAAAGTTAAAAATGTATTAATATCATGTTGCTTAGCATATGCAAGACTTCTTGGCAAGTAATTTGATCGGGAATCAACTAATATGTCAATTGAAAAAAATATGATAATAATACATTGGGGTGAATTGTAAAAGGTTAAAGTACATTATGCCTATTTAAAAATAATTTTTATGACACAGTAATTTTTTGCATTATACCCAGAAATATATTTTTTTTTCACCCCAGGAAAAAGTATAGGAGAAGAAAATTTAATTTTAGAAATATACTGGGGGCAAGCATAAATAAATGATCATCCACTGAGCGATATGAGAAAGGACGTTGACATTTTAGTAAAAAATTTGATACTTTTTTTTATGAAATTATTTCTTCTTTCATACTTTATACTACTATCAACTAATTTTCACTATTTCTAATATTATATTTTTTTGCTTTATATCAAACAAACTTACAATACTTATAAATATTACTTAAAAGTATAATTTTTTATCTTCATCCTAAAAATATACTTCTATATTTGTAATATACAACCAACGAGCCCGTAAGGTAAGCAGGGGTATTTATGGTACTTCCAATAGTCGAAACAATAGAGAGTCATTCCTCGATAACTGGGCCAAAATCTGACTAAACGTTTCGATGCGCCTCGACATTCTTTGTTTTTTTGTTCGAACTTGTTTTCGTTGCCAAATTGCTTCTAAATAATGCAAAACAGCAACAATTTTTGCTAAAAAGAATTATGAGGAATCGCAATTTAAATAATTATTAACAGTAACAATTTTTGCTAAGAAATTATTTATGGGGAATAGAGATATGGCCAATTGAAGAAAATGCAAAGATTTTGGAGAAATAAAAAACAGTGCAGTTGGGCTTCTTAGGCCCACATAAAAATAATATACATGGCCCAATGCTGCCTCAACAGTGCCACCTGGCATCCGTTTCTTCTCTAAATTTTCCAGTTCACTAGATCTGCTTTTTAGTTTATTTATTTTATTTTTAATTTTAACTTGGACAGCATTGTGCTAATCAATTTTTAATTTGAACTTATTTGTTGAATTAAGCTGAAAATTTTAAATTGAATGTATTTAATTTTTTTTAATCACAAATAATTTAATTTATTTATTTAAAAGTTACAACTAGGCAAATTCAGAATTTTGTTCCATACTTGTATTTCACTATTTACATATATATATCATTTACTTCTTGTAGACATGTTAGTGACGTGCAATAAATTGGTGCATATTGGTATATTAGTCGTTAAACTTGTATTATTGGAAAAGGATATGAATGTTCTAATATTATTATTATCCGGAATTTTTTGGTAAGATTTTCATAAACTTCTACTATTACAATCACACACATAAACCTTGATATAATTAATTAGTGAACTTTTGAAGTATATGATGATTAATCCATTTTTAAGACATTAATATGATCTTTGTGTACAAAAATATATATTTCGGAAATACAACTTCCGGGATCACGAACCACGTAACTTGTGATCCAAATATTTCTAATTTTTTTTCCTCAGAACACAGTCGTGAATGATTTACAAGCAAAACCAAGCCGAGGTTTTTAAGTAGTGGAGTTCGAACAACTCGTGATACTTGTATTTTTAAGTATCTAAATCGGGGTTTTTACTAAAGAGCACAAGGTCTTACTGCTAATTAATTAAATGTATAACCAAATACGCTACACATATTAAGTACACAAATTTATGCATGTAGCATCCCCTTCGAATGCATATTCGAGAGACACAAAATTGTATGTAATAATCATTAACATAAACCTGTGAACGCACCAACTAGAAACATGTGGTTAATCTTTCTTGGTTGTTCACCTTCTGCCCTTTAATCATCATAAATTCCTCAAAATCTTTCACTTCATATGATATTTTGAGAATGCCTTCACTGGAAAACCCAAATGTCTCAGCTGATTTTCTCAAAATCTCTACAAAATCTGCATCTTCTAATGCCTTGATGTGAAGCACAAATCTCTTTGTCTCAACATTGTTGGTGCCCACTAAGATAGGTAAGTGACCACTAGGTGTTGAACTTGTAAAACAACATGAGCTCAACTTTGTTGATTTTGCACCCATAATAAGCTTAATATGAAAAATCAAAGAATAAGAAAAGAAATAAGCTAATATGAAAAATCAAATAATAAGAAACAAAGAGTGTACGGATAATCACCGTCCGCCGCAGTGGAAGCTTCACAATCCCAACGAGAGCAAAAACCAACCAGATTGCATTTAAAATATAATCACACGCGCACACATATATAGACATGACTTCTCACTATTAGTGAGATAAGATTACATACGCGTGGCGATCTTATTAAGGCGGCGGATTGTATTAGGAGCATTATTAGTTTGACCGTAGCGTAAATTGCGTTCTCATCTTCTCTTTCTTGTCAAGAACTGGCATGTCCTCTTCTTCAACCAGTATATTAGCTGGCCAAACTGAAATATATCCGGCAATGAAATCTCTTTTTCATAAACTTAAAAAAAAGCATTTGTATTGTTTGTTTTGGCTTTGTACTTTGTCTTTTGCTGTTGCAGAGAACCTATTTGATTTGTTTCACTTTCTGGAAACTAGAGAAGCCGTTCTTCTTTATCTAAAGATACACCTCTCTTGAACTTAATGAATCGGATTATTTTCACGCGGCTAAACATTGTATCCCATCGGGGTGTGCATCATTTCGGGTAACCCAAAACCCGAACAGAACCGATGCACATTCAGTTATAATTTTTTACTCAAATTCTTATTCGGGTTTTAATTTTAAAAAGTATCGGATTTTCTGAAATTTCAGTTCTGGTCTATTTTTTTAAAACCTAAAATATTAAATAAAAAAATTACATATATGACTATGACATATAATAGTTCATATATATCATTGTTGTCATTACTACGTTGATTGGATCTATATATATACATTTAATATATTTAATTAATATTTTGTAGTAATTTTTTCTCCAAACCAATTGGAACTATTTGATCAATTAGGATTAAGTTTTATAAATTGTAATTGTTGTTTCTATTTTGATTTATAAACGTTTGAAGTGGTTTTATGAACATTTGAATTGATTTTATAAAACTTTGAATTGGTTTTGTGAATTGATTCTCAAATTTTGAATTTTATGAAAATTTCGAGTTAAGTCGAGTCTTAAAAAATAAGGGTTCGGTTCGGGCTTTGGGATTTTCAGGTTTAGGTTCGATTCCAAGAAAAAGTTGGTTCAATTTTTCGAGTTTTAAAATTTCAGTTCGAGTTTAACCTAAACCGAACGGTTACAAACCCCTAGCATTGCCCAAACTGAACTGAAAAACCTAAATTACACGCATTTTCGATAAATTTACATGCATTGCACAGTAGCCCCCCAAGGTGTCAGAATTAACTCCTTTTAGTATAGCCAGTGCAGTGCTGATATGGTGCATCGGTTGGTGGTAATGCATCATAGCCGCACAATGCACCAGATAAGTCTTAAGTTTCTCTTCGAGGCATGACCCGGAGAGAGAGAGAGAGAGAGAGAGAAATGTTACTGCCAGAGAAGAACAATCAGGCCAATGGCCATCCTAGCTCAAACTAGAGTTGTAAGAAAATGAGACCACAGCAGCAACAACAGGGAAGAGGAGTTGTCAAAGGAAAGCAGCAGCAGAATAAAATTTCATTCTTGCAATGAATTTTCAATATACAACCTGAGTACATTATACACAAATATGAAAACAATAGTAGATATAATAAATGTAGGAACAACTTCCCTTTTCCCTCTGCTAAAGATCTTTAGCCTGTGACATGAACAACAAAACACAGGTCCTACAGCTCAATGTTTGAGCCATCTACTCTGTTCACTCGAGTTCAAAGGAGATACTGTTATAAAAAGTAGCAGGTAACTGCAAAAATCACATTTCAACCACAAGGCAACATTATTACGAAGAGGTTGCAGCTCGATCTGCATCTATCATTGATTTGATGTAGAATTCACCAGCCTTGTACGAGGATCTAACCATGGGACCAGATGCCACATATCGGAAACCCTGAAAAATCACAAAAAGAAAATACATTTCTGTGACAAAGGAATTTTGTAAATTGCAGAATTGGTGAAATAACAGATAAGCCGTCTCCATAGAAGTCTGGCTTTCATTCCTTTCACCTACCCTCAACAATTTTCAATTCTGTCAAATTAAGTACCATAACCAACAGAATTAGGGCTTACCATGTCCATGCCGAGAACTCGGTACTTTTCAAAAGCTTCGGGGGTTATGTACTCGTATACGGGCATATGGCGCTTCGACGGTCTCATGTACTGACCAAATGTCATTACATCTACACCTGCAGCCCTCACCTTCTCCATAGTGCTCACTACTTGTTCGGGTGTTTCCCCGCACCCCAACATAATCGAAGTCTTGGTAAGCGTGCCAGCAGGAGCCAAGTCCTTTGCCATCATTAGAACATCAATGGATTGCTTAAAGTTAGCACGGTGATCTCGAACTGCACTCTGAAGCTCTTCAACTGTTTCTATGTTGTGAGCAAACACATCTAAACCTGATTTTGCAACTTTCTCTACACACCCGTGGTCTCCCCGAAAATCAGGAACTGAACGTTCAAAAACAATCCGAGATATTACCAAACAGAAAACATATATCGGAATATGAGAGTATCATCCAAAGTATCTAGGAATATCCAATTCCAAGCCAAATTAGATAATAATGCAGTTTTCAAGGAAACTAACCCAATTAAAGATTCTTTGATTAGAACATTTAACATCAATTCATCCGCAAGAGATACAGTGATACATTGATACATACCCAATGCTTCAATCAACATGTGTGGCTTCAACTCCTTCAATTTTTCAACAGTCTCTGCAAAATGCCCACTTCCTTGATCAGCTAAATCATCACGATCAACACTAGTTATCACTACATAATCCAAACCCCATGATGCAATCGCCTCGGCTACATTGGATGGTTCGTTTGGATCTGGAGGAGGGGGAGTGCGTGATGTCTTCACATTGCAGAATCTGGAAAGTTCCAATTGTTAACCACATAAATCAAAGCATGGACCAAGATTATAGAGAAACATAACATATTGTCTATCTAACTTCAATTCCTCACATGTGATTAAAAAACCCATATAACAAAAATAAGAGTAGCTAATTAGTTCCGCATCTAGCATACCAAGTTCTATTATGAACATGTAACCCAAAAAGTCCATCCACATGAGCCATTCCAATAGTTTTGGTTGTGTGTAATTCATACCTCTTCATATGCCTAACCTAGGTTCTCAAATATAATGAAATATATACCTAACAAGATCACAAGAATCAGATAGGTTAGTCCTACTACCCTTCGAAGTTCTAACAAGGTCATGCAACACAAAAAGCCCACTAGCACGATTACCACATTCCAGCATTTCTGAATCTGATAATGCCCCAACACAAGAAAGTAACTTGCATACCTTTCTGTGTCTTTTTAGTTACTACCTGACGGTGTAACTACCAAGAGGCAAATAATTCACCAAAACCTTATATAGCCTTTCTCCTATGACAAAATCAATTTTTCTCCCTAAAGTCTACTTCTTTCTCGTATGGTATGATAAAGGCCCTCATCATTTTGTTGAAGTAAAAAGGTCGTCATATCAATGGGTGCTATGCAGCTATTATAAATGATAAGAAAGAATATCAACAGCTGAATTAATTACAGCACAGAAAACCGATCACAGACAATGCGGTCTACAGGCTGATGCAACAATGACCCAGCAATACAAAAAAGACCATTCTTTCACTATCATCATTGGCAATAAACCAATGCCTCTTGCACATAGGATCACCAAATGCAATTACAGTTTACATCAATGCAACACAGTATAAATGTTTGAAATTTTGGTAATAATATGAATAATTAAACAACAAACACGGGTATATGTATATCTGTGGATCAGGATAATGGCAGTAGCGATGTTAGTTTATAGCAGCCGCATGCACAATATTTAGGTGAAATTACATATACAAAACCACTTTTTATTAAACAATTGTCCTACGATAAATTAATATTTCTCACTAACGACTTTTTTACTATTTAGAGGTAAAATCATATGTACAAGGCCATTTTTTGTTTAACAGTCTCCTACGATTAATCAATAATTCCCACTTGCGTCTTCTAACTTGAATTTCTATAAATTAGGGCCCTGAGCACTCCCATTGCGACTTGTGTGTCTCGGGCTTGACCAGTTAGAAACAAACTCTCTAGAGACAGGAGTAAGATTGCGTGCATAAGACCGTCCTAGACCCTGCAATGCGGGAGCTTTGTGCATTTGGTTGTCCATATATGTCTACACATATATCATCAAACTTGTATCTTTTCCATTCATGAAACCCCTATGGTAAATTTGTAAAATGAATGACAGTTGCTGACTAAGTTAAGTCTCAAACTAATCAATCACAAAAAATAAGCTCTATCAGCTAATGCTATAGAAACAATTCTCCAAATGTATTTACAATCCATGATAATAGATAATATAACATACAATAAACATTCATATATTCTTAAACTAAAAGTTATTGGGATAAATAACAACCTGCAGCCACGGGTACACGTGTCGCCGAGGATCATGATGGTGGCGGTGGCTGTCCCCGTCTCTCCCCCGGACCAACACTCCCCCAAATTCGGACACCTTGCCTCCTCACACACCGTGTGCAGCTTCAGTTCCCGCAATTTCCTCTTAATTTGGGTGTATTTCTCGCCACCAGGCACGGCCTCCTTCATCCATTTGGGCTTGGGGAGGGGTTTCTTCCGGGTGCCTACCTATTATATATTTAGATTGACAGTATTAGGATTAGTTTTTGGATATTTAGATTTTATATTTAGAAATTATTGTATCGATTCTGAATGTATAACTAGAATAATTCTCGCGTATTCGTTGAACTTGACGGACCTCGACGGAGTAGTGGTCGGAGGATTGGAGGCGGGTGAAGTCGGCGAGGGTGGGGGACTCGGTGGCGAGACGGCGGCGGAGGGACTCTAGGGTTTGAGGGGCGGCGGCGGCGGAGGTGGTGGAGGAGGTAGAGGAGAAGGAGAGAGAGATGGGGCGGAGGAGGTGGGATTTGGTGGCGGATCGAGCGAGGGTTGTTGCTAGGTAATGCATCCCCATCCTCTCTCTCTCCTCTCCCTCTTCTCTCTGGTAACGGGGAAATTTTACGAGATAATCTCAACATGCGTATAATTGCAAAATTAATACAAGCAATGATAATTTTTGTATAAATAATTTTTTTAAGCTCTTAAATATCTAAAATGTTGTTATCTTAATTTTATATTTTTTTTATTTTTTCTTATTTTCCCTTCTTTCTCTCTGCCTCTGTCCACGTGCTTGCTCCCCCTCTCATTGTCTTGTTACTCCGTTCTCATTCTATTTCTCTCATTATCTCAATCCAAAAAAATATCCACCCTAAAATTAACAATGGTTATTTGAAATTTACATTTTATATTATACATTATAAATATGATGCATTTATTATATTAAAATCAATAATTGTGAATTATAAAAATAAATATTAATAAAAAAAACATTGAAAAATTTTGAAAAACCGTAAGTTCTTCGCGAGCTTGTTGCAATGATTCTTAGCGAGTCTTTCCATGGCATTTTGGACAAGGGCATTTTTGGGCTTGAATTATTTTAGACATTTCACAGCCCATGAAAGTCATTTTTTCAAATGTTATTGAGTTTGGGTTATTTTTGTAATTACACTACTTATTAAAACCATTTCGTTAAATTTCTCCATGCAATGGTAATGGTAATGGGCAAAAGTAAGATAATTTAATTATTTAAATTTTTACTATTAGATGCTCCGAATTTGTTATTTTTTGCTACAATATTAATTTTTTAAAATAATATTTGCTAGTAATTTTTTTATAAAAAAAAATATATTTACAATAAAATAAAAAAAGAATGAGAAGTAAGTTTTACAAAAATGACATGATAATTCGTTTTTATGTCAATATTGTGAAACCCAATTCAAGAACTACCGTTCAAAATAAGACATGATTATTAACAAAGGTGGATTGCATTTCAATTTATTGTAATTTAAGGATTTAAAATTAGTATGAAATGCAAAAAGAGTGAATAAATAGTTTTTTTTTTATGGTTTTCAACACTAAAATGTTAAAGATTGACCGGGTTTGCATATTGATTTTTTGCATTTGAAACCTGGCTTAGATGGATCGTTACCGATTAGATTATCTAATACTAACACTATGTTGTGCTATTACTAAAGTTCAACTAAATAAAAAAAAAAAAGTTATGATGTGTAGTATGCATTATTCTCTTGGTATTCGGTGTTCGAATTTATAGGAATCTATTGTTACAACTGTCTATAACTACTGCACTTTAATACTATCAATTGAATCTTTCTTAGGCTTAATCTCATGGCTGTGATTTTAACTAAATTATTTAACTGTTCTGTCATTATTTTTAAACTTCGATGACAAAGTGTCACGTGTCCCACTGCTGCCTCACTTTTAAGCAGCTTGACACATGCCCATATTTTATTTAATAATGCCGACCTATTTCAGGTATACTATATAATACACTACACACATAATTACATTTACAAGTAACTATTATAGCATATTTTGTTTACCCTATAGGTAAATATCGTATATCATGTAATTATGCTATGAAATATTTCATTAATCCGCCTATTAAATTATTAAAATTAAAAATGAAATCATGATAAATTAATTTATAATCAACCCTTGATATTCTAGGTTATAACCCAAGGATTAATTAATTAAATTAAAATTTAACATTTTTTAGATATTATTTAATTTAACTTAACAAATTTAATATTCATGAAAATATTAGGTATAAACAAAATCATAGTTGACGATATTTTATCCCATTTGTATTGTTTGGTTCTTCAAAAATCAAATTCTAATAAATTGGAAGAAGATTTTATATAAAATTTATTTTGTATTTCCATATGTATTTATTCTTGCTGAGGGACAAGACTGTTGTTTCACTTTCTTTCTGTTATGTTGTACATGAATGAGAACATGTAAAATTTCACGACATATACGTATATTTATAAACTTTAGCCAATAAAATTATCTCAAGAAAAGAAAGCTCCAATATAATGCTTATAACTATCAATCATGGAAAAATTATTAAAATTTATAAATATTTTTATTTATGATCATGTAACACATAAACTAATTTATTCATATAAAAAACAATGGTTGAATCTACAGAAAAATGATGGTTGAATCTACAGCCCATTCTGTTGGGCCTAATAAACTTCTTTCTGTTTCACGATAAAGGCCCATTGTTGGACCTCATCGCCTTCCAGCTATTCAGATTTTTGAAATTGGCAAAAGTTGGAAAAGTGGCTTGTTTTCTCTGTTTTTTGTTTAAAATGTAAATAACGTTTTATTATTCAGCTTTTAAGTTAAATTTATTTATTATTTTAATTTAAATAAATTAAATTTTTTTAACTAAGTACATTTTTATTTTTTTAATAAAAATTAAATTAACATATTTACTTATAAATGGTAACTAAACAAATCAAAAATACTGCTTTCAAAAAAAAATGAAAAATGAAATTTAATGTCAAAAATCAAATCACACGTAATTCGTACTCAATCAATCAAGAAAAAAAAACAAGTGTGGGGCCGGAAAGTGAGAGGGACAGGTCATGAAAATTTTGTTTTTTGCCAAAAAGTATTTTGTAAAATACAAAGCTTCGTTATCATGATAATGACAACGAGGTGAAAAGTCAAAAGTCTAAACCCACTTGTTAGGGATGATAAATGACGTTGGGGTCCCTTTGAAAGGTCGCCACAATCTATTCAATTATAGGTAGGGAGTACATATGTATGGAAATTTGGAATATAAATATAAGTATCCAATTTTCTTAATTATTGATTTGATAATAAAATTTTAGATTTAATTATTAATGTAATATATTTAAAAATTAATTATATTAAAAAAAAATATTATCATGTCAACGAGTAAGAAAATCAAATAAAAATTATGGATGAATGCATATTTCTCTATAAATATTTACCCATGATTCTTAAATAGTAAATATCTATTAATTTTTTGAGTTGGCCATGGCATCATTCAGTTTCCATTTCAATGATAATTACAAGTATTTTAAATGGCAAGTTCGGGATTTTCGGCTGGAGATGCCGAGACTTTTGGTTTATTTTTTAATCTTTCTTTTTTTTATGTGTGTGTGTGTTGTGTGTGTGTGTGTGTGTGTGTGTGGTTTCAGTGGAAACAAAAATGTAAACATACTATGCCAAAGCCACGCTAATATGCCATAATAACCATTGATTATTTAACAATTAAACATAAAATAATCTAAAAATAATATTCCTTCATTTTCAAGATGAATGGTCGTGGATGGAACCAAATGTTTGCTATGAGGGAATGTAAAATCGCCCATAATTTTTGAAATGTTAAATACTTAGCATTTTTTTATATATATAAATCTACTAGAATATTTTTGTTTTAAAATGCAATTTCATTACTCCCAAATATATACCGTTACCGTAATTTTTTAAAGGGTAAATTACACTTTTTCCCCATGCAGTTTCTGACAAATTCAAAAAAAACCCTGAGGTCTCTGACATTGCACTATGCCCCCCGAAGTTTTGTGGTCATTGCACTTTACGCATATATTTTCCGGGTCAAAGTGAAAGTGAAATAATTTGTTATAATTTTTTTGAAAATATTATTTTATACCAATTTAATACACTTTTTTAAAAATATAATAATATTTATTTAATATAACCAAATATCAAGTTATAAATTAATTAAAATAAGAAAATATAGAAAGGGTAATATGCCCTTACATAACAAAACCAAACTTGGGTTAGAACTTGTGGGTCAAAGTGTAATTTTCGATACCTCAAGAAGTAATCTGACATTATCAGAAATCGTAGGGAGAAAAGTGTAATTTACTCTTTCCTAAAGGTTTGTGAACAGTTATTAATTATTATAATTAAAAAGCAGCCATCAGGTCAATGAATCATTAGGTTTTGATAGATAAGTTTTGCCTAATCTTATCTGATGACGTGTTTAAATTATTGAACTGGGGCCTACCTTGTATGTGTTTGTCCAATTACATACTCTCCCATCACATTTTTAAAAAAAATATAATATTTTAATACTTTAATAAAAATAAATAAATTTATTCTCATTTTATACTTAAAAAAATAGAAATTTGATCATTTTTACAATATTTAAATATTAAACTATTATAATTTATAATCTTCTAAAAAAATATATTGTGCAAGTGGATTATAAAATGAGCTGGCATGATATTTATCAATACTGGCCTTGGTCCCATTTGAAAGAAAAAGTTAAAGTATTTCTTACTCCTGTATTGACCCCATCGGAATTTAACAAAAAACTTTTGTTTGAAGATATTTATGATCACTTTTTAAAATACTCTAAAAAACAATTTGGATTATAAAATGAGCTGACATGACATTTATCAATACTAGGCCTAGGTCCCATTTGAAAGAAAAAGTTATTTATTTCTCACTCCTCCTGTATGACACCATCTGAATTTAACAAAAAGCTTTTGTTGGAAGATATTTATGATCACTTTTTAAAATACTCTAAATGAAAAATTACTATTTCAAGTCATAATTATTAAGCATTAGAATAAGATAAAATTGACATGAGTAAATTTGAAATTTTTGCTCATAATTATAAAGATAAGAATTAGATAAATTTGATTTTACTTGATTAAAATTGTGTACATAATCAAGCCAGTTGCTTAAATTACGTACATGATCAAACAGTTTGTTTATTTATTTCATGTAAAAAAATTATTTTTTTTAAAGTTTAATTGACTATGACGCATTGTATTTGTTAATGAAACTCAAAATTTCTCTATCCCAATGTTTATCAGCATTAAGGCCTTCTACCAAAGGCCTCTCCTTTTCACCATAATAACTGGTTTTATTATATTCTAATTTAGAAATGAAATATAAGTGATGATAAAATTTGTGTCTAAAGACCCATAAACAACATATTAACAAAAAATTTATGATAAATTTATCATTTTAAAAATATATACTATAAAAAGTCTCTTAAGCAGATACAAATGGCTGCGAATATAACTAAATAAAATTTTCTTTTGATAGGAAATTATCTTCCCAATGTTATTCCAATGACAGTATAGCAAATTACTTATCCTTCACCAATTGAACATAATGGCTCAAAAAAAATCAACACTATTGACCATTAATTTACACTTATCCATTTTTACCCCCATAATAATAGCCATTAAATCATGCTTATCCTTTTTTAACCCATATATAAAAGCCATGAAATAGTACTTATCCATTTTTAATCCAATAAATATATCCATAAAATTACACTTATCCAATTTTTGTCCATACAAATTCCAAACTTATCCTCTCTCTACCCCGACTATAAATCTCACTCCTCTCCACTAAAAGAGGATCTATATTCTTCCCCTATTAAAAGTATTTGTTCTCTTTTTTACACCCATCTCTTCGCAACAAATATACATACAAAAGCTGTAGATACATATATACACACAAAGAAGAAGGAAAAATGGGTTTTCTTCACAAGCTATGGGACGAGACTCTGGCGGGGCCCGCACCCGAATCTGGCCTCGGCAAGCTCCGGAAGTACAACTCCTTCTCAGCCGTCCGATCCGCTCCTCCTAACCCTGTGATCGTCCCACCAGATCATACCCCTGTCTCACGAAGCATCACCATCCTCCGATCCATTTCCTCCGCCGGCGACCCGGGATCCGCCCCGGTCTCGCCTGCGGGTCCCAGCACCCCTACCTCGCCCTTCTCTCGTGAGTTAAAATAGGGATAAATCATCATTTTAATGTAATAAAAATAGTCAATTTGTTTTTTATCATTTTATATTTAAAATATTAGATTTTACATTTTTATTATCTTTCTATATTAAATTATTATAATTTATTATTTTTTTAAATATGAGTGAAATAATTTGTAAACAGAGCAGATAGTGTATTATATTGTGCAACTTCAATATATAATTATCGTTATTTGAACCATTTTTCATATTTGAAATTCATTTCTAACCCACTTCACGATTTTTCTCAGGTGTCGTGCTTCTAAATCATAGTAGATCACATCCATTTCGCAACGCCCAATGATTTTTCATATAATTTTACAAAGTTTCAAGAAATTAAAATTTCGAATAACCTTTTTAAAATAAGAATAATGGTGGAATAAATTTAATGATAGTATAAGTTACAATTGCAAGATCTATAGCATGGAAATGAATCAATTTGAGTATTTGTGTAAGGATACAGGGGTAAAGGTGAACGTATTTGATGTTGTTGGGGTTTTCTAGTAGTTATTAATATTTGTTGGGGTGATATTTGTGGATGCAGCAAGCACGCCACGTGGAGATTTGAGAAGGAAGACAAGGAAGAAAACGACGTCGGATAACTCGGATCCAGTCGTCTATGACTGGTTTTTCCTCTCTCCTTTATCCTCCGAAGTTAAATTAATGTCTTAATAGTCTCATAAATCAAAAATATTGAATAATTTAATATTTTTATTTCGTTTCTATAAAAACTCCTCTTGATTCGCAATAGAGAACTTTCAATGCAACTTATGTATCATGACACTGGCTTTTTATGTGAAAGCGTATTTATCATAATAAGCAAAATTGAAACTTATTTATACTTTGGGGACAAATGATATATTTTTAAAAATATAAATTTTGATGTATGAAAAAAATATATATATACACATAACCGGTTACTATCGCTACTCGCAAGATTAAAAAGTGAATATTTTCACTTTCTTCCAAATGTGCCCGCTTAATAGCATATTATTTCACATTCACTAAAAATTATTTTTCGAATTTATAACCAATTATTTGAATGGACATTTAAAATTTTATTATTTGCTATTTGTGTTCTGCAGGATAGTGATCAATGCTTTGGATCGTTGAGAAAGTGCGAAATTAAGATGAAGAATCGGCCATTTTGGACTTTTGTACGCAGATAAAAAAGGATTCGGATTTTATAAATGCATCCTGTTGTTCAGTATGTGTCATACGTGATTTTTGTGGATCCATAGTATTTGAAAGATCGTATTGACACCAACATAAATCCAATATGACACATCTTGATAAATAATGTGCAAAAAAAATCTACGTATTTATCTGCATAAAATCTTCATCCCGAAGAAGTTGCCACCCGATTCTTCTAATAGCCTTATCGAAGAGGAGCAACATTTTTATTTTAGAATAGTTTTAGGTGAAGTATTTTTAGCTTCTGTTTTGTTGAGAACATTGTAAATATGTGGATCTTTGTATAGCGTGTGAGGGCTTGTATTTGTTTTATTGTTGTAAATTAATATTGTGCTTGTAATTTAAATCCCTCTTTCAATGCAGCTTTATTACTGTTAAATTCGTTTTTATTAGCACATAATGCTTATGCTTTAAATTAACAATGCAAAACAAATGATTGTCAATGCGTTTTGATTTTCTCTTGTTCGTTTAATAGAATTGTAAATAGAAGAACGTTTCTTTGCTCCAAATTTAAACCATAATCATAGTACAAATAATACATATAATAAGCTCAGAGCATTCCCTATCGTGCTGATAACCAGAGAAAAATGCAAAACTCAAGCAACTTTTAATCAATTTTTATTTTTTAATACAGTAGCTAAATGCATCATGTTCATCAATTTTAGCTCATTTATATCAAAATTTTTAAATTGAACAATGAAATGTAGTTCAATTTATTAGCAAAATAATAAAAATTATAAGTTGTAACCAAACAACTTAACATCTTAAAGGAAATGGATTGTTTGCAATACAATTATCAAAATCTCGTAACCATAAAAGTAAAATTATTTCCTTGACCATATCAATAAGTTATATAAATTGTATCGGAGACGCAACGATACCAAGCAATTTAGAGATAGATTAGCCGAATCAGCCTTCACTTTTTCAATCAAACCAGCTGTTTTTCGAACCGCAGCAATATTCTTAGAGCCGCCTTCACCGAAATCCGAAAATTTCCTCTAGCGGTATTAAAATTTCAACTTGTTTAATTAAGTTAACTAAATTAATAACTATTTTCGATATGAATGATAAGATTGAGAAAATGGAGGAATACGGTATCTAGTCAATCAACCCCCAAATTTGAAATTTTGCTCTACTGTTGCGCCCGACACATTTTCTAGGGTTTCCGGTATAGTCTGTGTAACGAAACAATTCATTAGACACATAATTTATTATTTACAAATTGTTATAGTAAAAAAATTTACAGGAATGTTGATATGACATTATCCCCTACGGTAATTTTAAAATGTGATTTAATGAAGTCACTACGTTAGAGCACGAAATTGTTGCCTTAGAGCGATGACGAACATAATAGGATTTTTTTTGTTGCCTCCAAATGATGAATATTTTGAATAAATTTTAAATAACCAACAAAAGCTCTACCCTGCATCAAAGTAAGTATTGAAAATAAATTTCATTTGACTCCGAGTACGAAAATTGTAGCAGTTGCCAACAATAGCTCTATCCTGCACTGAAATAAGCATTGCGAATCAATGTCATTTGACTACGAGTACGAAAACTTAGCAGTTCAGGATAAAAAATGTTCTTGTTACACTTGTGTATAAATGATAGTGTAACACAAATAGATATAATTTTATTTTATTTTTTGGGCAGTCAAAGAGATATCGAGATTGACAACTAATCTACTACGTACTTTCAATTTCTGCCGAAGAAAATTATTCTATGTAGTGATTGAATCTGTTGTAATATGATCCCGTTTCAAGTTAAAAATATTGTTTATTTCTAATAATTGTATTTCAGAAACCAAAAAGGGGATGTAGCTCACATGGTAGAGCGCTCGCTTTGCATGCGAGAGGTACGGGGTTCGATACCCCGCATCTCCATTGTTTTTTTGTGTGCTGGTTGACTACATAAATATATATATTTTTTTATTTTCCACCAAACTTCAGTGCAATTGTTTATGCACTAGTTTGTATTCCCCTGCTCTTTTGCATGTGTTGCAACTTTCAGGTAGCTTTGTTCGCTATTCCTATTCGGTTTTTTAATATCAGTCCCAAGTATTTGAGCCTGTAACTGTGCCATTACATCGTCTTGTTTGTTAGAAATTCCAGTTATACCACAATGGAAAAACTGTGCTGCTACTTGGTAAAATAAAGATCAAGAGATTGTTATGAAGGCGCACAGTATAGAAAAATAAGGTTCACCTTCTAATGACTATTTTAAAGGGTTTTTTGCAATTTTGGAGCATGTGGGCCCCAAATTTGTACGATTGGTGCATCAGTAAAAAATATTATTAATATAGTGTACATTATAATGTTTGTCATTACTAATAGCGAACAATTATATAAATTGTTCGCAACTACTTATGGCAAAAATAATTTTTTTATACAATTCGCTACTACTAATGGCGAAAATATTTTTCTTTTACAGTTTGTCACTACTAATAGCAAAAATATATATATATATTTTTTTTACAGTTCTTCAATATTAATGACGAAAATAATTTTTTATTTTTATTTTTTACAGTTCATCACTACTAATGGCGAAAAAATATATAGAAGTATATATATATATACACATATATATTTACTATTCGCCAATGGTAAATGTGAAATACCGATAACTGTAAACAAATATATTACAACCATTTTCCTTCCTATATTGATCACTTCTTGTATTCAGCATTTAACCCAATAACGAAATCGACATAGGTTATTTCAGTTTGAAATATAAAAAAGCTGGACTGTATAATCAACAAAAGAATAACACATATCAACAATTGTATTATGGATACGCATAACGAAATATATACACATACAACCATCATTCCTAAAATTAGGGGGAAAATCATAACTAGCGTCTACATTGCTCTTCAGTAAAACAAATAATTGATCTTGTATTTCTCGTTGGTCTTTGGTGGGGTGGTTTGGCATCTTGCAGCTACATAGGAGGCACATCTAACTGTGTAGATTGATCAGGCATATCTTCAGTAGGTTGGGTTGTTGGAACGCAGTAGAAAAATTATGTTCAGAATCTGCTAATCGCATGTACGTATACTATCAAAAATTAATTACGTTCTACCATATAGGTTCGAGTTATACCTACGAGAGTCGTTTTCTAAATCTCATTATATTCAAATCCATACTGTTGCGCCTCCAATCTTCTACTGTACTTTGGATGAGAGAATTGGCTTTTAATGTACCTAGCAGAAAAAAGAAAGTACGTTTTTTTCTTTGCTTTAAATATGATTTTTGGTGCTTTCTTTTTTCTTCCTTAGCAAGCGTATTTATATAGGTTACATTAGAGACCTAATGGTGAATATCAGAATGTAATTCGGTTCCATTGTTAATATTATTTAATTTTCTCCCCAC
>MKEJ01096287.1:0-11916 GCA_001753735.1 Embelia ribes | reverse complement strand
TTTCTTTTTTCTTTCTTTTTTTTTTTTTCAGAAGCTGGTTCATGCATGGTCAACTTATTAGCGGCTCAGCTAATTTGCTCTTGGAAGCTTGCAGGAATTCAAGGAGAAGCAGATGGAAAAAGTAGCTTCCTGAAAATATCTAATAAGGCAAAACCATTATTCCTCTCAGTAAATGCTTTTCAAGAAGGGTTTGTACAAGTGTACTCCTGGACAATCAATGCCATCACAAACAAAAGAATGCTACTTCGCAAGAACTAGGAGGAAACCATTTCATTGTACCCAAGATAGGAAATAACAAGGTATGGTTAAAAGAAGAAAATTAGTTTAACTGAAGGTTTTTGGCACAGATAAACAAAACAGAAAGTACAAGTGTTTAATATTTCTGTATTTCTGACAATCAATGGGTCTCAAGTCTGTACACTTGATGTATAGACACTGTAAACACAGAAAACCATAATCGACAAACCTCGTGACAGAAATAAAATACAACGGATAAGCATAGCAATGTACTAATGCTTTATTCGCACTGAATGATCTCAGAAAGAAAGTAAATGATGACATTTAAGTAGTAGAATGTATGGAAAATGTAAAATTATCTAAAGACTTTGTAACACAGCAGAAGCCTTTTCTTCTAAAACTTTCCATGCTTCGTTCACATGTCTCTCTTCTGTCAGTGGAGCTCCTACCGCAAACCGTAATGTGAATTTACCAGATAAAACCTGCAAAACGTGAGCAATGTGAGCTACCAACATCATTTGGAGGTTATACTTTTTATTATTTTATTGTGAAAAAACAAACAGAGGAAGGTCATCATACCGTATGAGAGATGAATAATTTCCCAGAAGAGTTGACAGCATCTAAAAGGTCACGATTTAATTTGTTTACAAGATCTTCATTGCTATGAGGTGGCATAAAACGGAAACAAACCAGAGAAAACTTTCGAGGGGTAACAACCTGCATGCAAGCCAATAACGAGGGGGTAAGCATGAAATAATTAATAGTAAATCCATGTCTAGTTACTTTCATTTTTGCTTGCTTAAAGTACGACATTACTATCTTACTTAACCAGCTTCTGAAAGTACTGGTGGTTGAGAAGTAGCAACGCCAAACTCAACCTTAGTAGGGTCACCGGTGCTTGACTAATAAAATAGCGGCCATGTATGGACATTAAACTTTTCAAGTTCTAAAAACATTTGGAAAAAGGAAATAAAGTGATGATAAAGTAGGATGAAAAAGTTTTATGGTTTCACATGCTACTTGGTATCATTAGGATATCTCAGATTGGACATGTATTACCTGAAACCTTGGGTCTTGAGAAACAAGTTCTTCAAAGCATCTAGCCAATCCGACATGGTTTCTTATGTAAGCTTGCAGGTTCTCCAGACCATAGAGTCGTAAAACCATCCACAACTTCAGTGATCTGTGGAGAAGAGCTTAAATCGTCAAGGGAACACCTACAAAATTGTATTAGGCGGCTATGTTTCTAGCTTCCTGTGGCACATAGTTGATTAAGTACCGATTTATTTGACATTTAAACGGTGCAACTTCTACAACAGCTTGTGATTTCCTCCAACCTTACAATGGTAGAATGGTCAGAGAATCAGTTTCAGCTGTACTACACAGGTTAAAGATGCTTAAAACTGTATCGTATATTTTTTATTTCCTAAAGTCAGTATAAACTCAAACAAAAACCAGCTCAATTCCAGAAAACTGCTAGGCCTCATTTAGCATGACTTTTTAGTTTTTAGGATTTTGGATTGAGAAAAACTTTTTTTTACAGTTTTAGTTCATTTTTTGGATAACTTTTGTTTGAATTTTAGATAACCCACATTTCTTGGTATTTTGAGTTCTCAACCCACCTAAAACACTCAACTACAACATAAAAGCCCGAAACTATTTTGCACAAATTAGCATCCATCAAGTTTTCTCATAAAAAATACCATCTTCATATATGCATCCAAAAACAGGATTCTGAAAATAAAAATCTACTTAATTTAGAAATACTGATTTTGGACACAGGACTCCTAAAATAAAAATCTAAAATCTACTTAAGTTCAAAATTAAATAAATAAAATTCAACTTCAGCAATGACAACCTAAAATAAAACACCTGAACCTACGACCAAGAGGAATTTGCCAATCTTTGTAATCAACAACCATATTTGCTTCTGAAGCCTGAAACAAAAGTCAAAAAAAAGATTTACCAATTAGATTGGTTCAGAAAATCTCTCGCCACGATATCTGACTTAAGTTCCAGAAAAGCTAATTCAAATGTTTTCCTTCAAGTTTGATCAAGCCACTCAGTAACTGATTAATAGCCAAAAATCATTCCGTTTTTCTCTTATCAACGCACCTAGAATACAAAAAGTTACACTGCCTAAAATTATTTTTGCCCATAATATGATCCCTCTTAATCAATAACATGATTATAGGACATTATGATCATTATGTGCTGTATTTTCAAAAGAAGTAACTAGACCCAATTTCTTCCCCAAGGGGAAAACTACTACAAAGACAAGAAACAAAAATCTCGTGCAAAAGCATCAGGTTTGACAGAGGCCACACATACAAGAAAGATTATAAAACTAACAAGTAGCTAATATCCTTTGTAAAAGAACAGCATAAGTTCCCTTCTCATGGAGTGATAACTGGAATGGTAAAAATTAACTGAAATTCTGAAATAGTGCGGAGAAGGCTTACTTTGTTTTTAAGATACTCTGGATTTGTAGACAGCGACTGAATTAGAGCACTCTTATCCTGTTGACAAGAAGACAGCACATTTAATCATCGCTCTAAATTATCTACAACTGACTGATAACATATAAAAGCACTAATCCCGTGTTGTCTACTATTTCATGTTACAAATGCATATAAATGTATTTGGTTTCTTAATTGGGATAAACAAACAAAAGAACAAGTAATTAACAAATGCATTGTAAATAGTAGTTGCCAATGCCACTTTAGTGTACTAGTACAACAAAAGAAGAGGTCCTTGTGTATAGGTATCCAGGACTATAGCTAACTATTGTTTTTCTTGTATTAAACTTAATAATCTTTGTCCTTATACACCACTTATAAACCAAAATGAGCAACTCTCGGAGAACTTGAGACCTATTTAAGATTATGACAAGTAATTTCCAAAAGTAAGATAGACACAAACTTCCTAAATGAGAACATTACTGTTTAATGAAGGTTTGACCCTGTTTTTTGAACTTTTATCTACGTAAAAAGGCAAAATGGTACCAGTGAAAATGCTGTCATACCTTGACCCAGAGAGCTGAACAATCGAAATTGGTTAGAAACCACTTGTGGGCATTCATATTAAATGAGTCAGCTTCTTCCAGGCCATCCAAATAATGTCGGAACTCTGGGCATATACAAGCACTTCCAGCATATGCAGCATCAACATGAAACCATATGCCATTACTCTGCATTATGAATTAGCAAAATCATCAAATCTATTATCATGTCGTCTCATATGCAATTAAATTCAAAAGGCAAAAATGAAAAGGAGCATTTAAGTCAGAGTTCCAATTTATCAAAAAAGTTTTGGATTATAGTTATTTTACACTACAAGAACATTGTTTACTAGATTATTTTGAATAAATGACTAGCTTAACTTTAATAGGTTAAAAGAAAAGTTGCAGGGAAACGCGCATTTTGAACAAATTGTATGTTTTCTTTTTGCCAGACGAGATGTCAGATATTCGAACTTCCATATTTGCAGGAGTGGTCAGAGCCTTGGGTTTGAGTTCGATGTTTGAGGATCATTGGTATATGCAAAACTAACAGTATTAATTTAAAAAGAGGCAACAAGTAGAATTCTTTATTGAAGTTACTAGCAAATGGGTAAAAGATCACAAGTAACAAAAACAAAGTTAAATGAGAAAAGACCTAATCAACCGAAGAGAATCATCTAACTATGTGAAGTGAAAAAAAAATATCACCTTGGTAATCTTCCCCAAAGCAGTCAAAGGATCCACAGCTGTTGATGAAGTACTGCCAACCTGCGAGCATGCGGCAACACTTCATTAGGGACGCAAAAAACTTAATTTACATTAAAGAAAACTTTACTCTTCACTAATTGTCAAAGTAAAAGCCTCGTAAGGGAGCAAGCAATTGCACCATTGTAGTCAAATTGCACCTCGAAATGAAAAGCCATTGGGATCATAGTATTTTAAATATACAAGTAATATAAGTTTCAAACTAGTGGGAGAATAAGAGAATGGATGCACAAAAACTCTTTCTATCTCTTCTTTATTTGAAGTGTTATTTCTAGCAATGTGGTTCTTAGTCATTGTGCACCTACATATGCGACAGGTTGACAGAAATGTTGAAATAATCTAATATAAACGATTACTTTGAATCAAGTTCTTAAGGAGTAGTCACTATGGACTTTAGCTCGCCTAAAGTATGACTGGAAATTGAAGGAAAATGAAGAAACAATTGGATTCTTTGGTAATATGGAAAAGACAAATAGAACGGGCAATTGCCAATCAAAATATATGATATTTAACAAAAGAACAAGAGAAAAGAAACTGCATAAATATTCTTGTAGCTTACTGTAGCGCATAAAAATGTAGGAATTAAACCACTAGCTATGTCGCATGATATTGCTTCTGTGAGAGATTCAGGGGATAGAGCATAATCATTGGCAGCATCTGCCTTCAAAAACCTACAGTTCTCTTGATGGATTCCTGCTATCTGCGACAAAAAGCATACACATCACATAAATTATAAACCTAAACTTCAGTTCGATGAGCAAGTTTTAGAAGATATTGTATTGTTTTCTCGAATAATCTGGTAATGTTTCCAAATAATTTTAGCAAGTTGGATGAGGTTAAAACAGTTTTTAATATCGAAGTACACCTGGCAGGCTTTCTGCATAGCTGAATGTGTTTGATCAGACGCATATACGACAAGCTTCCCAATGGAATCTTTCCCAAATTTTCTTAAAACTCTATCACGAGCAGCAAGTAGCACAACTAAAATAGCTTCACTTGCTGTACCCTGTATCACCCCACCTCCTTGTCCTGGAACATGACTCGAACCATGAAATGGCGAACATCAAAATAGAGAAGCAGAACAGAAGATAATTCAGTAAATGAGTTCAATGATGCATGGAACCATAAAGGAATTAACCATAAAACAGAACAGAGTTCTTGCGGAAAGTATATAGCTGTCAGACTCCAAATAAAGCTAAAAATGACTTTAATGATCAATTGCTCAGAAATAGAATGATTGAACTTCAGGGACTTTACACAAGAAATTCAATTTCTTTTTTTTTTCTTTTTTCTTTTTATATATCTCTGTTCAATATAAAAGCTCATGACTATCCCTCTCCAACTAGACACAGTATTCAAAGGTTCAACCCTCTTAAGATATTTGACAAGCAACAATCAGATAATCTAATTAAGCCCATCTACAGATAGAGGCTAATGCAGATTGAAAATAAACAGAAAATTAGTCAACACGTGAAGAAGGCTCCTGTGACAAAACAATGAATTTTTACTGCTCTAGCCAGAACTTCACATTCAGGGTTCTGGTCCAAATGAAGCATAATCATTCTACAAAGTGAAGAACTAGCAATTTTATTTGTCTAGCATAACATGCCAACAAGGGCAAAGACCCTTCGTAATACAATGCAGGATCAAAACAAACGAGCAAAAAACTCTTTCATTTTGAAAAGCGGCACATTCGTAGTTCCTGGTGGAAACAAAAACATAAAACAAGAAATAAATATATGGAGAACTTCACCTGTTGAATGAAAATCATGAGGAAGGTTAAGTAGTTCAGCAAGCCAATCCAGAATGATCATTTCGAGTTCTGTTGCTGCAGGAGACGTTATCCAACTAAAACCCACCATGTTTATACCAGCACTGAGCATTTCTCCCAAAAATCCAGCAATACTGCTATTGGAAGGATAATACGCGAAAAAATTGGGGCTCTGCCAATGGGTTACCCCTGGAAAGATCTTTTCCCGGACATCTGCATTCAACATTATAAACAAATATACATTTATACGAGGACCTTGTTCTTGACATTATAATAGACGGTCCAATGCACGAAACTCCCGCATTGCGGGGTATGGAAGGGTCTGATGTACATAACTTTACCCAGGTTGTTTCTAACGGAACGAACAACAAAATCCAACATTAGCAATTGAATCCATATCCTTCATAGAGCTTCCCATATTTTAGCTTGTGTGGCAATTTTCAACATTCAGATTATTAACATTGATTTAATATGTGATGAACAACTTTTGAAGATGTGGATTAGCATCTTTGACTAGAATAATTTTCTTGCAACCCTTGTCTGTGGGTATGTCACACTTATGATCAAACCCTTTTTCTGTTGAAGCCTAGCAATGGACTTGGCTTGGATAACTAATCTTGTCTTCTCATCGTGTCGATGCAGGCTCAGTTTGCCAGCCAAAGTTCCTAAACCTCCAGCAAAGCTGCTGCAGAAGGGATTTTCCTCATCATCCATAAATCGGAGTTCGTCAAAACTTTTATCAAGTACGTACACATTTACATGGCTGCTTTTACTTTTCCTTCCTTGGAAATCTGCTCGGTTGAACTTTATATTGGTAACAATCTACCACCAAATATTTCAAGTCAAAGTGACACACAACTTCGGTTGTACAAATTTGCATACTTAATGCCAAAAATACCCCTAGCCCAACACCTTTTATAAAAAATTCCCTCTAAACAATAAGACTAATATGGGCCCATTATGAGCACATTCGTTAATGTTTAAAACTAAGGTCTTAATTAATATCAATTTTCAATTATTTTTCTCTTTGTTGAAGAGAAATATTGCTACGATTTAAAACTACAAAAAATAGTTTATTGAAATTGGTAATTAACCATACACTGTGAGAAGTACCAATACCTAAGGCAATTAAGATTAATTATTCCACTTCTTATAGATAATCAATAATACTGTGAAAAAACTTAAAGAAACTCCCAAAGAGACTCAGCTTCTGAAATTTCTAGAATCATAAGTTGATATTTATATATATATATATATATATGGTAACTCCATACAATGAGAATATCATGAAGGGCAAAAGTTCTGAGTAATTAAAACCAAACAAAATGTAATATATTCATCTCTGGAAAGTAACCTTAATAATATAACAAAAAACAATATTTCTTAAGGGGACACTGGAGCATGATCACAAAATTATCTTTGCAAAAAATGTCTACCCAAGCCCGGCTTGGCTTAAACATTCTAGCCTACTTTTACATACCAAAATCTATCGATTATTATTTTCATGCTTCTAAAATAGGCCTTTAAAAAATTCAGACTTTTGTTCTTATGATTGAGAAAATTTGAGAAACTTATTAGTGTTCCAAAATATTTGCTTGCAGCAATAGAGTAACAAAACTATGGAACTATGCTAAAAAATTGCTTCATTTTTATGTTGGTATAAGTTAATGAGTAGTTTTATTATATTTCGTGATATGCAAATAAAAGAATTGAAAGAAAATAGATATGCTTGTACATTTAAACAAAAGAAGTACACTGGAGCTATAGTTAAAAGAGGGGTAGGATTTGAATCATTTGATTAAATTTATGAAAGATGGTATATGGACATGAAAAAAAAAAAAACTAGCAATCAAAATAGGAGAAGAGAGAGGGGTATGAAAGTCTTTTAACAAGATTTAAACTTAGTTTCTGACCTGGGGGCCAGGTGTAATTTCAGAAAATTATGGGGGTTGCTGGAACAGTCAGAAATCTCTGGGGGCAAGTTTAATTTACCCTAAATCTTTTTGCATCTTATCAAATTATAAATCCGAATATAAGATCACCTCCTGCATTTGCTGTGTTCCTTTAACGTAGTTTAGAACTTGATTTTGGAAGTCATTCGATAATAAATTCTTAAAATCAAGCCCAACAAGTGTTAGAAAGAAGACTTCGGTATAAAAAACCACACCGTCAAACAGGTTTTTGCATACAACGTTCATTTTCTCCTTTTAATCAGGTTCCAGGAAAACAAGTGCGAGTGGCTCTTCTGCTATCAAGACGAGTAAGCGTTGATAAAGATTTAGAAAGCAAAGCAAGCTTGGGAAACGAAAGTATCTTCAGCAAATCTTGCCAGTTTGTAACTTGATTCTAGTACTTTTTTCGTGCATGGCCGCCGTTACTAGTAACTCTGGTAGCTAGGAAGAGCTAATTTGTTGTCAATTGCTAAATATGTATCGACGACAATCGATCATAGTGTAGCTGTACGAGTGAGATCTAATGTAGTTTCATCTTCCTTATTGAACAAATATTTAGACAATTGTAAGGTTAAAATATTTACTAATACTGGTGTGAAATTTGTGTTCTAACATATATATATATATAATCAAATACATTTACTGTAGAGGTTTTGCATATTACTGTACAGCATATAAATTTTTTAAAGCAATGACAAAACCGAAATGACAACAAAAGTTGATTTGTTATTTTAATTCTTGTAAATTCTAAAATATGTAAATATTAATATATTTATTTTAATGAAAGTATGCATCTTGTTTTTACTCCATTTATCTATTAAAAGTGTGCATATAGCAACATGATTTGAAGTAATATTTGGTGAAAGTAAAATATTTATATGGGTATTATTGGCATTGGAAATTTTGTGGGAAAGAGATGGAATAGAAAAAAACGAAATTACATAATTGTTGGTGAGAGGAAACAGTTTTAGGAATGTTATTAAAGGAGTAGAAGAGAATAACATAGATTTGGAGTTCGTGAGAGTGGAAGCGCAAGTGAGAAGGAACGTCTCCTCTACATAAAGAATTTGGTAACTTATAAGAGCAAGAATTAGGTCTCTTAAAACAATTCATGAACATTAGATAGTAGTACATATAGTTTCCTTGTACACAAATCATATATTTATGAAGTAAATGACAATACCATCATTGAGGCAAGCGATGCTTATTTTTTTGAAGATATATTTTCTCATAAAGCTCTACCCCAGATTGAGTCAAGTGATCAAGCTTGTGGGAGTGATGTGTAGGTAAGTGAATCTCAAGAAGAAAATGAAGAATCCAGGCGTAGTAAGAGGGCAAAAAAAGAAATTTCATTCGGCCCAAATTTTCTAACATATTTGTTAGGAAAACACTCAATGACATTCAAGTAAGCAATGTCAAATCTAGAAGCACTATTCTGGAAAGAACCTATAAAATAGCGAAATAAAGTCGATATTGCAGAAACGCACTTGAGAACTAGTGGATATTCTACTGGGTGTAAATTTTTAGGTCATAAGTGGATCTTCAAGAATAAGATAGAAATGGATAGTTCGATCGACAAATATAAAGCAAGACTTTTAAGTAAAAAGCTACGAGCAAATGGAAGGGGTTGATTATTCCAACACCTATACTTTGGTTTATAGGAAAACGTCTATTCGGTTGATCATTGCTTTTGCGGCACTGTAAAACCTTGTTATATATCAAACGGATGTAAAGATAATTTTTCTAAATGGTGACCTGGAGGATGAGATTTACATAAAACAACTGAAGGATTTGTAGTTCTAGGTATAGAGAATAAGGTGTGTAAACTTATTAAGTCCTTGTATGGATTAAAATAGGCACCTAAACAGTGGTATAAAAAGTTTGATCGTGTAATGCTTTCAAACGGATTTTGTATTAATGAGTGCGATAAATGCATCTACATGAAGGGCAGTAAGAAAGATTATGTAATAGTATGGCTATATTCAGATGACATGATATCAAGGTTACTAAAGGATGTTGTCGCGTAACTTCGATATGAAGAATTTGGATGTTACTGATGTGATATATGGTATGAAAATTACTAAGATATCCAATGGTTATACTCTTTCTCAAACTCATTTTATTAAGTAAATGCTTGACAAATATGACAAGGGAAGTGAATCAATAGCAAGGACACCAATAGAAGTGTTACCTCACCTTAAAAAGAATCATAGTAAAGGTATACAACAATTGGAGTATTCCGGGATCATTGGCAGTCTAATGTATCTCATGAACTGTACTCGAACGGATTTCGCTCATTCAGTAAGTAAACTGAGTAACTATACGAGTAATCCCAGTGCGAATCACTGGAGAGTGATAGTTAAAGTCTTTAGATACCTAGGGTATACTGCTGGCTATGGGCTGCATTACATGAGATATCCAACATTGCTTGAAGGGTACACTGACGCGAATTGAGTTTTAGATTCCAATAGCATAAAGTCGACAAGTGGGTACATATTTGTAATTTGAAGCACAACTATATCATGGAAATCCTCAAAACAAATGTATATAGCAAGATCTATTATGATGACTGAGTTCACAGCATTAGAATTAGCAACCAAAGAAACAGATTAGCTTCGTGATTTTCTTGAGGATATTCCTATGTAACCAAAATCAGTTCTTTCAATTAGCGTACACTGTAATAGTCAGTTAGCTATTGGAATGATACAAAGCTACTTGTATAGTAGGAAGACACGGCATGTATATCGACGATACAGATTCGTAAGAGAATTGATAACAAACGGTATGGTATCCATCGATTATGTGATATCGAGAGACAATCTTGCGGATCCATTGACTAAAGGCATCTAACCTAAATTGGAAACCATGACTTGCAAGTTCAACGGGACAATCGACTTGTAGGGGGATCGACCAAAGCACTCAATAAATTGAATCATAGCCCATTTTTACAGTGAATGAGTGATAGAACTGTACCATATTAAGGCTAATCTTAGCCTTTAATGATCCTTATCTTTAATAATACTTCACTACGGAAGGTTCAAAGCGAAAGCTATCACGATGCAGCAAATTCCATGGTACTCTCGATTGTATTGAGTTTGCATTTTGTATTTCGGAAATTTTTGTAACTCTCCCAAGCCAGGGTTGTTATACTTTTATTCATAAGGGAGATTGTTGGGTTGATGATTTTTTTTAACCATGTAAATCCATGTGTTTTATAAGTTTCAAACTAATAAAAAGAAGCATCTTTGAGCCAAAATTTAGATAGGCTACACCCAATATTTATTGAAGTTTTCAGGTGGAAATCGAAGCCAAACATGTAGGCTTCGAGATGGTATAGTTAAGTTTCAAAAACCATGAACGATATAAATGTAAATTAACCTCAAAATGGATAGTTCCAAAGAGGAAGTGGGGTTATCCCACATTGATTGAGGATTGAACTTTGAGCCTATTTATAAGCAAGTTTGTATTCTTTAAGAGGTATAATCTAGTGTAACTTATGAACATGTGTGAAAAGATGGGTACGCCCCACACATGTGTCGTCCGTCCATCTGTCTGTCTAGCTCAATATGGCACGGCACGGCACGTATATGTGTGTGTATGCATGCGTTGCAACTACGAGATTATGAATGATATGTGTGTCGAGTGTAAGTATACATTTAGCAGGTTGCGGTGGGTTGAGAACGCAAACCAAATCTAAAATATTTTGGAATGGTCACTGTACGTCTATAATTAAATGACACTAGATGCTATTTTCTTCATTCGAAATCATTGACGAAACGAATGAGGTTACCCAAAAAATACTATCCCATAACATATATAATTAACAAACACCTTCTATATCCCCAAGTAAGCAAAGACCCCTTTTATGTACATCCCAAAAAGTACTTCTATAAGCTAACATAAGAAGATGAACATACCTTAACATCATGATACTTGGATTGGTATGCACAAGTTGTTTCGTAATTATAGTTTTATAAATTTTTGCTATGAAAATAGAAACTTAATTATCCTGTTAGTAGTAGGTACTCAATTCTTTTTTAAGTGTCTTTCTATCAAAAAAAAAAAAAATCTTAAATAAGTGTCTCATTCATAATTTCAATGTATAAAATTGATAAACTATCTAAATTGTCGTTACATAAATTAAAGAGAGAATTGATATACTGATTATTTTCATTAAAGAGAATAATAAT
>MKEJ01096284.1:9338-20450 GCA_001753735.1 Embelia ribes | reverse complement strand
AAATTGCCTACCGTACTGCAATTTGTTTGGATGTATTGTACTTACCTATTGGGAGCATTTGCAATTTGTTTAGAAACTGCATATGCTCCCAACAGTTAAGTACATTACATCCAAACAAATTGCATTACGGTATGCAATTTTGGATCATTCGGAAAAGCTTGATATATAAAAAGGACAAAAAGAGAATCCATCAATATTTCTAAAAATTTTGTTCATAAGACTAGCATGCTCCTTAGTTCTAAAAAAAGAATCGATAAATACATGGAAGATTGTTGAATGTCCCTAAATGCAAATCAGTACAATTAGCAGCTGGATTAACTTCAATTTCATAAGCAAATTGAAATTTTCCAATTTCTTTTTCTTCCATCTTCAAAAGGAATTTGTAAAATGAAACAAGCAAGCATAAAAAAATCAACAAGGACACATAGACAGAGACTATCTTGCAGTGCCTATATTGAGTAACTAAATTTGGGTACTGAAAGCATTGACAACAGTCTCTCAAATTAATTGGCTTACTAGAAAGTCATTTCTTCAACTAAAGTTCATATTTTAAAAATTGATCACACTAATTTTTCTTAACATTTCTATGTACAAGTAAATTATTAATATAACAAAATCAACCATGGGAGTTCAAAATAACCAACATTCCTACACTTCAAAAAGTTATCATCATTATTACGTTAAAAGCACACCAAATATACTAAATTTCTTGCAATAATAGAAAACAATAGGAGAGAGAGATTGTGTTATTAGTTACCTCAAATGTGAAAACCGAAATTGGAGATTCAAATAAGAGTCTTGTTATATGTGCGAAAATTTTTAAAATCATCCGAGAAAAAAGATGGAAGAATGACGGCCTAAGTTTTGTTAAAACCCTAAGAACAGAGTCACAATAGGAATTGGCTACTAGCATTATTTTGTATCTATTAATAATGTTAAAAATTGTATAATCAAATTAAATGGACTAAAACTCAAGCCATATTGGACTAGTAGCAATGTATTCAAATTAATTATTTTATTATTATTAATTAAAAAACATGCTCTTTAATTAGCAGTGAAATTACATACACTTGGGCAATTTTATACGCAACACGGAGAAACACATTATTAAGCATTTTTTGCACAGTAAGAAATAGTTTTATGTATAAAAACCGCGTATAAAGGAACCCCATTATTATCATTAAGGTTGTTACAACAAAATGACTTTAACTTGTATCTTCGTAGCATAAAAACCGCGTATAAAGGAACCCCAGTATTATCATTAAGGTTGTTACAACAAAATGACTTTAACTTGTATCTTCGTAGCCAATGTAATGAAAAGACGTAATAGTGAGAGATAAAACATATTTTTTAAGGAAAAAAAATTACTTATCAATTTTTAGAAATTTTTTCAAAAATGCTATAGTAGATTTACTAATTGGAAAATCTACTTGTCATAATTTCTCTATTAAATTTTTTTTCCACAAAAAACCACGAATCCCTAGCTGAGATTTAGAAAAATATATGGATAGTGTTGGCAATTTCTAAAATGTAAACTTCTTGTGAAGAATTGAGTTTTTAGAAAGTGAGATATAATGCTCCAAGGACAAAACACATAAGAGAGGAACATGATCTATAATGAAAGAAGTTACTGGAATCAAAGGATAGTACCAATTATTAAAAAAAAAACCAATTATTAAAAACAAACATATGCTAGTAAACAAAGGAGAATGTTGAGAGCAAACATGTGAGGATGCTTTTTCTAGGGAAAAAAATTGAAAATTTTAAAATCACCATAGAGCACAAATTTTAAAAGATATATAACATATAAACTCAGCTGACAACTAGTAATAGCAGTAACAAACTAAAATCATCGACATTTGTTAAAAAGGCTGGAATGAAAATCCCCATGTGGCTAGGTTGGTACTTAAATTTTCTATGGAAAAATATAATGAAAATAATGGAAGGAATCACTCTCATCTCAAAATAATACAGATTAATTTATGTAAGTTATATATTAAAATTACTGTAATATATGTGCATACCCACTTCTAACGGATTATTTTCAATGAACATATACTTGGTATTACGTATGTGCTTTTCTTGATAGTCATAAATTCAAGAATTATGCAATGAAAACGAGAATTCATGAATTCTTTGCAAAATAAATATAAATACATCATTAATCAATCTTTTAAATTACATCTATAATTGTTTTAAAAAATAAGATAATATCAAGTATGAAAATTCTATTCAAATAAAATAATAAATTCAAATCTGGTTTAAAAGTAAAAATTAGTAATTTTGAAATATACTTTACATAAGTTTTTTTGTAGTGTTCGTGAGGGAGTTAAGAATATCTTGAGTAACACCATTGCATAGGTGGTATGGCAAACCACACAAAGACGTAATCAATTAAAAATATATGATATAAGGAAAAATTCCGAAAAATGGATGTCCCACCACGTTGTTTACTATGACAAGAAGATTTATGTTTTGACACCTTAATGTAATAGTGGAGATGCATTATTATTTTTAATATGATTTTCAATAAAAAAATTTACTATTTAGTTTTAACTCCAGCTTACGATTGGTGCTTTTTTTATTTCTAAATCAAAATTTGCAGTAGTAGAAATTCTACGACATTTTAGAAAGGAATGTAATGGCAGGATTATTATTTTGAATATAAAAGTAACTATATTTGGCTGTTGATTTGATTTTTATGTCGAATTTTTTATTTTAGCATTGTTTGAGTTTCGATGTGAAGCTAAGTTTCAAAGCCTACCGCAAGGGACAAGTTCTTGTATGCTTTTATTGACATACTTGCATTGTTTGTTAAAAATCTCAACAAATCCATGTGTGTTTCTAAACAATGGCCAAGCACAATATCCAATCCTAAATTCAAACCGTAATTTTGGTTACATATAGTGCTAGACATCAACAATTACTCCAATTTGTTTTCTTGCTCATTAGAAATGAAATTACATCAAGGAAAGAGCCAACCTTTACCCCAATTGCGTTTTTTATTTCTGATTATTGTACAACTTGCTACCCTATTGAACTTGATAGAACATAAATGTAGGCATATGTTACTTTTTCATTGGTTTTCAATTTTTTGTATTTGATGCTTCTTGTTTGCCAGTGACGAGTACATGAATGGGTTTTATATTGACCAACTCTACCTTTTTACCTATTGAATGTTACTGTTTATAAGAAATTCAATGAGATGGAAATGTATGCTTGTGAGTAGCGGTAGGCGGCACTAAATGACTTGTGAATAAACATTCTTTTTTTTGGCTTGTGAAGTCAAGCAATAAAAGTAGGAGTGTTGTTACTTTGTCTAGCTATGCACCTTCCTTTTTATAAGCTAATAGGGCTAGATTAAGTACAAATATAAGACCAAACAAGGCCCTAGTGTTTCACATACTCACATGTATACATATATAAATTTGAAGGTAAGAAATTGTATAAAGCACCAAAGGTTTACGATGAAGCGCAAATAGGCATCTGGCTAAAGAACTCTCAAACCTAGAGAAGCATGCTCAGTTGATTCGATATTGGCTATTGGCTATTCAACCCCTCCCATCTGGTCAGGCATGCTTAGTTGATTGGAGCACGTGCACCTCTTTTGGTCACCACAGGTAGTAAAACAATCAGCCATTGAGATCCCCACAATGGAGTAACACAGTGTGCTATCAGATTGAGCATGATATGTTACAAGCTCCATAATGCCATTAAAATAGACCAATACCTTCCTCAACATAATAATCAAGAAGTCCTCTGTTTCTCCTCCATCTATGTATTATTTTAAAAATCAACTAGCAGTGTGGTGTCACCAAAACGACATCATTACTATCCATGACAAAAATATTGACATGCTTTCCCAATTAAGGAGAAAGAATTGAGAATGTTATGCGTGGATTGCCTTCAAATTCTATATCTAGTAATGTGAGATAAATACACCGAGTTATACCCCCATGGTTGCCACTATAGGGTCACAAATTGACTCAAAATAAATAAAAGATAGATCAAGTTGCGATTCCAAAAAGTTAGGCATTTTGTTGTTGCAATAGCTTTGCTCTCTAGGAATAGATCTCAATCTTTAGAAAATAAGCACCCATTAATTGAAAATATAGGTTAATTAGTTATTAATAACCTCATTGTTAATGCTGTGATTTAATCCTAGAAGAACCGAGGTGGGACCCCGTTTTGACTCTATTTCTCTTTTGATTTAATGAGATGACTAATAAAATCTTTCGCATTAGTTTCTGTACTAAAACTAAGTGCGCAACCAGGTATGATTTATTCGGATTGGACGGCTTCTAGCTTATTAGGGAGAATTAGGTTAGTTTTCCCTTAATCTCTCCCAGATGCAGTTCCATCCCTTCCAAAAACCCCTCTCCACACAATCTCATTTGGAAATAGATCTTGAACGAACTAGTAATTGGGAAATATTTATCTATATCCTTTTTTTTATGTGACGGTGGAAATGAGTAGAACTTGTGTGGTGTATGGATTGTGAAACATATAATCAAATATCTTTTCGAATTTAACCATATTCAAGTAGTATAAAATCTAGGTTCAGAGTCATTATCTAGCACGTCCATCATTTGAAACATCTTAAGTTATTTGGGACTAATTTTTTTGATCTTAATTCTTTTTAAAAATTCTCTATCAAGTTTGCGATATGAAGTCAGAAACCTTTTGGTCTATTGTGGAGAAAATACACTGGATTTGTCTTTGCTTGTTTACACATGCATTAGTGTTGCTGCAATTTTTGCTTTAAATTGTTACTGAGTGGCCATGGCTTTGACACTTAACCTTTCATGTATTTTAACTAATTCGTTTGTTTGTCTATTGAAAATTGTTGATAATTAGGCATGGTCCCTTGTGAAAATTTTTGAAGGTATTATTATAAACATGATTATTTTTTAATTGGACATTTTATCTTATCTAAGTAATAAGATGCCAAGTTATTGAAAATTTTTAGTTGTTTTCTTTATGTGTAATAACAGGCTTGCCAATTACATGTAGTTGGTATCGGATCATCGAATTTAATCACAACCACAATTATTAGTGGAAAATGTGGTTGGAGTTTATTTTTATTTATTTATTTTTATTCTTAATAATTATTATGTTGGAGAAGATATTAATATGTTTTCAATTTTGTTAGCACCAAATTATGTTTTAATTGTGCGCGGATTCGATAATTATACCGAGAAATGATTAGTTTTAGCTGAATTTTCCAAACATGTTAAATACAAATCATGTTTGGCCTTTAATTTTGCTTTTAGCTTAACATGATTTGGTTTTAACATGTTTGGAAAATTCGGCTAAATGCAATCATTTATCAGTATAATTATTGAATTCGCGCACAATTAAAACATGATTTGGCACTAATAAAATTGGAAACATGTTAATATTTTTTCAACATAATAAATAATAAGAATAGAAATTGAGTTATAAAAATAGACTCGAACCAAAATTTCCACTAATTGTGGTTGTGATTAAACTCGATGATCTGATACTCGTGTGTTTAGAACTAACTCCATGTGACCGGCTAGTATATAATTATTAATGCATAAACAAAATAACAAATTGAAATTTTACAATGTCTTAGTTTCTTATTAGATAAGATAGATTTTCTAATTAGAATAACTGTGTTTAAGCACCTTGTGATAAAAAGGACTATGCCTCATCACCAACAATGATTGATTGATGTAATTTACTGCAGATAAATGAACTTTAATTGAATACCAAAGGAAATTGAAGTAGAAAGAAGTCATGAGTAAGTATCAAAGCTATAACCATTCATAAACAACTTTAGAGGATCACAAGTTGAAGCAAAACCAATGCATACGTAAACAAGTGAAAGTGTCTATTTTCTCAACAATAGATGGGAAGTTCTTTGACTTCATGTCCCAAACCTGAGAGGAAATTTTTTAAGAGTTGCAGATTAAAAAAGAATACACTCAAATAACTTAAGTTGGAATAAAACTCAAAATCATGGATAATTACTCCTAACCAGGATTTTACATTATTTGTAAAGTCGAAAAAATATTTGCCTAAAATGTTTTCCAATATGTACATTACATAGATATTGTAGAGGTGATGAATAACTACTCTGAACATAAGTAATATTTACTCCTAGGTAAGAGATTTTTAGTTGTGGTTCGTGTTCCAAGCCACAGTTAAGAAATGTTAACCTAAAGTTTTCAAGTGTTGTGTCGGCGAAGTGTAATCGAAGTCACGGTAAGGTAGTATAGGTTCCGGGTCGCTATCTCTCACCTGTGACTTTGAACATGTACAAGTTATATAAGATTTGTGCATATGCCAAATTATACAATCAACTATACGGCGATATTAACTGGATTATATCGAAATAAATTGGCAGAAAAATGAGAATGTCAAACGAATTCCGCCATCACCCCATGGAATTAACTTGACATGCAAAAAATATCACCGAAGATCATAAGTTTCTAAAGAGTAGGATTTTTGTTGATATTTTTAATAGAAACAATAGTTTTTGTCGGCCATTCTGTTGAGTTGCTGATGGCATGGATTTTATTGTTATAGGCAATGCCGTGAAACATCTGTTTTTCAAAAATCAATTAGTATACCTTGTTAGCCAAAGTTGATGAGATAGTCAATTTACTTTGCCAAAATTTGTTAAGAGGATATTTAGACCTATATGTATTGTTTTTAAAGCCGATGCAGTAAGAATTGGTAATCAATCATTTTTCTTGTTTCATATTTGGTAAATTAGAGATAGCAGCTCACAGGGTAACAATGATATAACAGTGTTCTCATTTCCTTTATCTTTAGAGAAAGAATATAGATAAACAAATAATAATTATTAATTATTTCACGATTTTCGAAAGAAAGTGTGTAGAGAGGACCGAAATATAGATAAACAAATCATAATTAATTATTCTCGGAGAGAACCGAAATTCTTTATTCTGACCGAAGAACAATTGAACAGCGATGAAAAATACTTAGTTCTTTTGGTAGATTAAGAATGTATTTTGTAGTGATTAGATAGTGACAATCACTTGATGCTTGATGCCTCAAATTATTTTCGTAGAACCACTTGTTTGGTTGTGGATTATTCAAGGTAGATTTCTTTGTAGCTTGGTGTCGGTTGAATAAATGTCTAAAAATTATGGTCTACTCCACCAGCAAAATGGTTCTTGAAATTAACAAGTTTAATTGCTATCCCATTAGTACCTGAGTATATTCATTTCTAATATGTCAATTCATATGCAAATTCTTTTTCTTTTGGTACTTGTGTGCTCGTACTTTTTGTTTGGTCATTTTTCGCAGACAAGACTGTAAGCAAAGGCCGCTGGATTTCCTTACTCTCAACCTTTAGGCAGTCTGACAAGTCGCATGACTTCCAACTATGATTTGTTCCCCATCCGTACGTATTAACTTCGTATGTGAAGAAACCTATTTGCATGTACATTTTTGCTTCATTCAGTTTCCAAGTAAATACAAAGAGAATGTGGAATAAGTGAGTTAAATGTGTTTTGTAGGATCTTATTTTTGGTTTCATTTAGCCAAACCCAAGAATTATGAATTATGGCTTTGTTCAATAATGAGTTGAAGCTGCTTTGATCATTTTGTATTCTGTACTGCTGCTTTATGGTACTTGCTAATTTGAATTTTTCCTTTTTCACGCAGATGTTTGCAGATTTGAGATGATACAACCAAGCAGGTATCAGGGGCGTGATTTGTCCTCCTGATAGTTTCCGGTACATAGGAACTCTAGATGCCTTCGACAAAATTGTTCAGCAGGTTGTATCTATTTCATTCATTTTCAGGGAATTTTTATAGTGTGGTTTCTATATGTTCTTAAAAATTTTGAGTTTTCTCTGGTTGCATTCATACTTGAAGTCATTGAAATTTTTTATTACCATTTGTTTCCATTTTATTTTTGCTTTTTTAACAAACAAAAGCTTAAAAATGAACATAAAGGTCCTTGGTAGACAAGTTTTTTCATGGAAACATTTGGTAACAGTGTGAATCTTTTTTCGTTTGAAACATGCTTTTGCATTGAGTCTATGGCTAACTTATCTAGCTGGTTGATGACTTCAAAAGGATTTCAGTAATCTGCTAATGATATTAGCCAGTCTCATATTTTCCGTCGTGTTTATCTTGCTCTTGCTGTGCCAATCATAAGTCATTTGGTATCCCCAAGGGAAAAAGGTCACAGATGTATCATTAACAATCTTCGGAGATCTATGATTTTTCAGCTTTGCGGTTGGTTTGCTGTTGCTTCCTATTTTATCTGCGTCCTTTTATTTCTTAAATAAATTAAATATAATAGAAATGGTATTTAAGAAAATAACTTGTAATATTATTCTCATAACTAACTAATGGAATATAGTATGCACAAGAAATTAGCGAAAAAATAATTCTGGAAACACTAGATGTGGCATTCTGTGACTCATTTTCTATCTTGTTCTGTGCGTAGGTTTGGATCTATCTGCCCTGTTATGACTTTTTCCGAAATTATTTACCGGAATTTCTAAGCAATAGTATTCTCAGCTTTGACTACATTTGCCCCTTTACTGGTTGTCTCCTTGGCTCGTTCATTGGCCTGCACAACTTGCCTACCCTATTGAACTTGATAGAACATTAATGTTACTTTTTCATTGATTTTCAGTTCTTTGTATTTGATGCTTCTTGTTTGCCAGTTACGAGCACTTGAATGAGATTTATATCGACCAACTCTACCTTTTTCCTATTGTTTGTTTCTGTTTAGAAGAAATTGAATTAATTGGAAATATATGCTCGGGAGTAGTGATAGGCACTAAATGACTAATCAATTAACATTCTTTTTTGCTGCTTGTAAAGTGTAGTTGTAAAAGTAAGATTGCTGTTACTTTGTCTGGCCAAGCATCATCTTTTTCATAAGCAAAGAGGGCTAGGTTGGGTACAAATATAATAACCAAACAAAGCCCTAGTCTTGCATATACTGACATATATATATTTAGATTGGAAGGTAAGAATTGTATTAAGCACTAAAGGTTCACAATGAAGCAAAAAAAGGCATCTGGTTGATAAACTCTCACAGACCGAAAGAAGCAACAACCAACTAAAGCACTGCGGCCAGAGGCCTATGGCGCATAGGTCAAATAAGCCAAACAAGGAACCAACGAGTACAAAACTGCATAACAAATAGATAATCGAAACTGGGATAAGCAATCCAAAACAACCCCTTGGGGATAACCAATACCTAAATGACCAGGAATGGGCAATCCATGAGGATATCGGCTATTCAACTCTTCCCGTCTCTTCAAGCACGCTCAGTTGATTGCGGCACGTGCACCTCCTTTGGCCACCACAGACAGTAGAAAAAACCACCACTGAAAGCCTACGGCACATGTCAAATAACCCTGATGGCACAAGGCCAAACAAGGAACCGACAATGAGTACAAAACTGCATAGCAAATAGATAATAGAAACTGGGATAAGCAATCTTAAACAACCCCTTGGGGATAACCAATACCTAAATAACCAGGAATGGGTAATCCATGAGGAGATTGGCTATTTAACTCCTCCCATCTGGTCGAGCACACTCAACTGATTGCATTACACACCCCTCGTTTGGCCACCACAGATGGTAAAACAAAGCACCATTGAGATCCCACAATGGAGAAACTCCAATAGTGCTACCAAATTGAGCACGATATGTTACAAGCTCCACAATGCCACTAACATAGACCAATTCCTACCTCAACATGCAAATCAAGGACTCCTCTGTTACTCCTCCATTTGTGGATTTCCTTTAAAAATGAACTAGCAGTGTGGTGTGTTACCAAAACGACATCCTCACCATCCATGACACAAATACTCGCATGTTTTCCCAATTAAGGAGAAATAATTGAGAATGTTATGCGTGGTTTGCCTTTAAAATCTATCGTGGGATGTATTTATAGAGTTGTTTGTAACGCCTCCCATATCTAGTAATGTGAGATAAATACGTCAGGTCATTCCCCCATGGTTACCATAGCGGGGTCACAAATTGAGCCAAAACAATTAAAAGATATATAAAGTTGCGATTCCAAAAAATTAGGCATTTAGGGGTTGAAATAGCTTTGCTCTTTAGGAATAGATCTCAATTTTTAGAAAATAAGCGCACCCATTAATTGAAATTTGGGTTAATTAGTTATTAATATCCTCATTGTTAATGCTACGAGTTAATCCTAGAAGAACCGAGGTAGGACTCCGTTCTGACTCTATTTCTCTTATGATTTAATGAGATGACTGAATAAAATTTTTCGCATTAGTTTTTGTGCTAGAACCAAGCACCCAACTAGATATGATTTAATCGGATTGGCTAGCTGATATGATGAAAGAAATGAGTAAAAATTGTGTGGTGTATGTATTGTGAAACATCATGGGCAAATATCTTTTCGACTTAACCATATTCAAGTAGAATAAAATCTAGGCTCGGGGTAGTTATCTAGCACATCCATTTGAAGTTTTATTATTACATCCTCAGTTATCTGAGACTAATTTTTTGATCTTATTTCTTTTTAAAAATTCTCTATTAGGCTTGCGATATGAAGTAATAAACGTTCTAGTCTATTATGGAGAAAATAGACATTGGGTTTGACTTTACTTGTTTACATATGCATTGGTTTTGCTGCAATTTTTGTTGCTATATATTGTTACCGAATGGCCATAGCCTTGACATTTATTCTTTCGTGTATTTTAACTAATTCGTTTGTCTGTTGAAAATTGCATTAATTAATCATTGTTGGTAATTAGGCATGGTGCCTTTCATCAAAATTTTAAAACTTATTATTGTAAACATAATTAATTCTAATTGGACATTTTATCTTATCTAACTAATAAGAAGCTAATTTATTGAAAATTTTTAGTTGTTTTCTTTATGTGTAATAACAGGTTTGCGAATTACATGTATTTGGTTCTTTACACATGAATATTGAATTATTGAATTTAATTACAATCTCGATGTGTGGAAAAGGTGGTTCGAATTTATTTTTATTTCTCCATTTCTATTCTTATTTATTATGTTGAAAAGATATTAATATGTTCGCAATTTTGTTAGCGCCAAATCATGTTTTAATTGTGCGCTGATTCGATAATTATACTGAGAAA
>MKEJ01096278.1:0-19137 GCA_001753735.1 Embelia ribes | reverse complement strand
ACAAGACTTATCTCATTTACTTCAACTACACATATATACTTTTATACAATACGAGACTTATCTTGTGTACTTCAACTACGAATATATATATGTATGTATGTATATATATATATATGTATATGTATAAACTTTGAAATTATTATTTCAACTACAATAATATGTCATGCATGCTCCGAATATTACGAGTGAACCTCGAACTCCACGGATCTTCGAACTCCACGAATACTACAAATACTGCGATTGCTACATATACTTCGAATGTTACATATACTTCGAATGCTTCATATGCATCCTACTATATATATATATATATATATTTGTACATGTTCTAAGAATTCTCGCCTAGATGTGTTCCACTTCTTCCCGAAACCAAACTATATGTCCGAAACTTAAGCATGCCTAACATGTAAATATACTAATCGGAGATTCTGAAATATATTAAGGTCCTAAACTTGCCCATAACTCGAATGTATCTTAAAAGCATATAAAATACCCCTTCTACAATTTCTAAATAGTAATAAGCAATCCATCGTGAGAATCTCCAACAACAGCGCCAAAAACTTGGTCGTGCAAGAAATGTGCGATAAATAACCAAGCAAGTACACTAGGGATGAAGTAATAAATCAGAAAAATCTTAGTGTCGAACTCAAAGATTCTACTAAATAATAGATTATCTAATTACTATTCTTTTAGGTCTACTTTCGGATTTTAAGTCTTAATTTAATAGAACTAAGTAATTAAATAATTAATTAACTAACTTGTCTAATTGGAAATTCAGTGGTTTAAACCTTTATTTTTTGGTTTTTTAAATTAGAGAGTATACACCACAATGTGATTATTAGATGAGAGCTCCAGCCTTGTCAGGCCCTGCCCACTAATAATTCATAAAATATTAGTTTAATCCACTTTCATTCCTTAAGGCCAAGACTAATTTAGCCTGACATGTTCAAAATTATTATAAAAGTAATAACAATAATAATTATCATTTTTTCATCATTATTAATTAATTAAACTAATAGCAATGTAACACTGATCTAACACTAAATAAACTAGCATAATACTTAAAAATAAAACTAATAATTAAGAACAAATAAATTTAAACAGCTTCCAAAAATATCAGAATTAATAATAACTGATAACAATAAATTTACCAAAAAAATAAGGAAAAATGGAGCTGCTCGTAGTTCCAACTGGCTCTACTGCTCTTATTTTTGTCAAATCTCTCCACGGCAAAAACCTTGTTTCTTGTGCCTTCTATATATTATATATATGTTTATTTATATTAGGCTAATAAGTACAAGACCAAGCAAAAACTAAGAAAATCAAAAAGGAAAAAGCTCCCTCCCCCCAAATCGTGTGAGTACCAATTTATATAGAGGGCATTTGCCCCTTTCACGTTTGCAAAAATCATGGGTCACGTGGACTCGTGGAGCATGTGGATTTGTAGAGCTCATGCAAATTGTTCTTTAACTTGGCTTAAAATTGTGCATTTTTTTTAAGTTTACTTGAAACGTATAATATTTATTCTAATATCATAATTTTTCACATATTATGCATTAGTCATATTTTAAAAATAATAAATGCACTATTTTAAATTCCTAAATTATGTAACTTTTAAGTCCCAATTAAGTATTAAAACGGTGCATTTATGGATTTAAAGTGTAATTAATGTATAATATGTGGAGGATTGCGATATTATTTAAAATATTGTGCATTTTAGGTAAAAACAAAAGAAATACTCAATTTTAAGCTTGGATTGAGGCAAAAATTGGCAAAATAAATTTTTTGTGCATCATTGGCAAGTGTTTGATGAATTTTTTGTATTGATTGGAATAAATTTCCTCATCAAGTTTGATACCAATACATAGATATTTTAATTATCTTTCCAATGATTCATACGGTATTCGATTTGAATATTTCTATCTCTAGTTATAAAAAAATTTCATCAAAAAATGCAAATCTGTCACATTATCGCAAATCCTATCAAGTGACCATCTCATAATAATAATAAAAAATACTAATGCTATAATTTTTTTTGGTTGGCTTCGCAAAAATAAGGTGACCAATAGGATTTTATCACATCAACATGGCCCCAAGCCCATTGAAAATGGCCTACACACGGTTTCATACATGTGGCAGAAAAGTTTTTTGTTTAAAGCTATAATTTTTTTTGGTTGGCTTCAAAAAAATAAAATGAGGAATAGAATTTTGCCACATCCACATGGCCCAAAGCCCAATTTGTGTACGATCGATGTTGTATTTAATTTTTTTTAGATTACTAATATATTATATGACACTATTTTTTATAAAAAATTGTAATATATTAAATATAATATTTATTTTAATTAAAAATATTAAATTTAATATTATTATTGTATTATATAAAAAAAATTTACATTTTAACACAAAAATACTATATTTATTAGAATGAGTTAATTTTACATATCTTTTGTTCAGAAAATAAAAGCTGGCCTACACTACATGTGGCAGAAAAGTTTTTTTTTGGATTGGAGGGTCTGTCCAGAGGCAGGCTGGGCTGAGGGTGCCTATTAGGCTCCTCCGTTTTTAAATTATAAGTTGAGAATAAATATATAAATTTGTTATAAAATTTAAATCTAAAAAAAAAAAATTCTTTTCAAATATTAATTTAAAAATAGACGGCTCCGACAAGCAAATAAAATAGAGTTAGGGCGAAAGTCAAAAACAGCGGCTGCACACACATAAACCACAATAAAAAATTATAATAATATTTTTATAATTATATATAAAAAATTTATTTTTATAATATATATTTGGTCTCTCATCTCCAATTTCATTTTTTTTAAGTCAGACATCACTCCCCCGATTACACAGCACTAGTTTATAAAACTGGGAGCTTTTGGTTCGAATATATATATACACACACACACACGTATATAAAGAAGAAGTATATACGGAAAGCAAACGGTGGCAGCAAAAAGGAGAAAAGCAGCTCTGTTTTCATCATTTGTATTGGTATAATTATAATTTCTTTTTAATTTTATGAATTCTAATAATTTTGTTGTGATGTATAATTTTTCTGTTCTATTTTATTTTCAAGTCTAATACGTAGGAATCATTTATTTTATTCGTTCTTTATTAATATATATATTTTTTAATTATCATTCTTGATTGTATGTTTTTAAATTCTATGCATTTTTTGTTGATGTCTTATTCAAATATAATTATTATATTTTTATTTTAATATATTAGGCTAGAATTATTTTTGGCAGATAGTTAATTTATCTCTTAATGAGTAAATAACTAAATATGATTTTATAATTTGAACCGAAATTTGATTAGTTATTAATTCTATAAATTTTAATTTGTTTGATCGGCCTAGAAATCACTTAGATATAGTTATGGTACCTGATAAACAGCCGATGACATCCTAAATTGAATTAAACCAGATTTAACGCACTAGTAAAATAATAATTAACTTTAGACATATGTTTAATTATTACAAGTCAGAGGATAAAATTATTACTGAATTCTCCGAAAAATTGCAAGATTTTAATTATTCTATTTTATAAGTTTTAAGTTGAAATTGTTTGTTTATTTTTCCGTTCTAAAAAATCCACAAATTTCATGTGTTTAGGAGTAAGTCAAATTAAATAATTATTAATTGGACTGAATTCGATTAAAGAATTAAAACTTAATAAAATAGATTAAGACTTAGATTTTCCGAATATTCGATACTTAATTTTACCCAAAAAATTATAATTGTCCATAATATAGTTACTAGCTAATGCTTTTTGCGCCAGTCTAGGAAACAATCAATATTATCTATAACTACTTTATGATTTTATAGTTTCCTAATTTATAACTAATTGTAGTAACATGAACTTTTAGTAGATCTTTGCTATTAAATAAATTTCGCTAGATTATTGTAATTTTTTAAAAAAAATCTATAGAAAATTAAAATTATATGTTTTTTAAGATAAAATTTATTTGAATTATAATATTTGATAATATTTTGTATCTATTAAATATTTTGTAATTTTGTTTTCACTTTTCTCTTATGCCTATTAATATTAGTTAATAGAAAAACTAACACCATTAGATTTATAGACTTGAATAAGATTTATATTACATCTAAAAAGATAATCATATTTTTTTTTTTATAAAATATCTAATTCTTTTCTATTTTTTGTCATTTGAAATTACATAGTATTTCAAACTAAGTCATGACATAAAATTATAATTTTGATGCTTTGCAAAGAGCATTAAAATAAAATTAAGATTTTTTGTAAATTAATTAGCTCATTTGCATATGATATAATCGTATTAAAATTTTCTAATGAGTTACAAAATAACATAAACCGGATATATATTTCAAAAAGTGACATGTGCCTTTGCTTGATGTATGCTCAATCCAAATCGTAAAAGGTAATGCTACATACACCTACATTTGTTATCTAATTTTCTTTACTCACTAGCGTAACAAATATTTTTTTTGAATGTGATTGATTTTTAGAAATATTGCATTAATGATTGTATTTAAAATTTACTTGACCATGGGATAAGAAAATCGAATGGATAAATATAATATTACTCAATACTAAAATAGCATAAATATTCAGGATATGCTTGCATATTCTATATTACCATATCGACACTTGAAAACAAAAAAGAGAAGAATAAAGACATCGGAATCGGATTCACCAAACAAAAACAAAGAATAGAAGTGGTGTCATTGAGTCAACATCGTCTTCTCCGCCCACTTTATCCCCATAAAAATTTATTTCTAATAAAAACAAAATATTTAATAAAACAAAGAAATAAATCCTCCGGATTAATTTATGAAGTTTTAATTTTTCGAATTATGAATAAAATTATGTGCCGATTAAACCGTACATATTATTTATGGACGGATGTGATAAAATGTTTCTTAGGATCGGTTGGATTTCTTGAGAGGAAATAAGAAACACAGTTACTGTTAAAAATTACTTCAGTTTTTATTGTGTGTAGTTTGTTCCTAAAAGATTCAAAATTTTTTAGATAGAATCTGTTTTATTGCAAAAATTGCGCAAGAAACTAAATTTAATGACCAATAAAAAAAAATTAGATGCAACAACATTTAGGGTGCTTAATTTTTAAAATTGAAATAGCCCCAAAAAAACTTAATTTAAAAGCTATATTTGTCAAATACCCATCCAATTTTAAATGATAAGACAAGAAACAAGAATTTAAAACTGCAACCAAATAAATGAATATTACTCTTAAATTTTACTACATCTTTTACCTACAAATCCATAAATTAATATAGTTTTAAATTCGGTAGTATTAAGACAAATATAAATTAGTAGATTTTAACGCCAGAATTAGTCAGTCTCTGTCTCTCTCTCAAAATCTGTGATCTTACCGTCTCTGAAAATGTCGGTTGCAGCAAGTCCCCCAGCCGTCCGATCCCTCCGCCTCCCGCGATCTCCTCCTGGATTGCCACGTGTCACCATGTCCGTCCGATCCAGAGTGAACTCTGTTGCTCCAATTCTGACCAAGCTGCAAAATGACTGTGCTACCCCTCTGCCGGTGTTACGCCACGTGGCAGACTCCATGGCCGCCGAGATGCGGGCCAGCCTCGCCGGCGACGGCGGCGGAGGTCTTCCAATGATTATCAGTTATGTCGACTCTTTACCAACTGGGTAATGCCAATTTCCCCACTTTGTTTTTTTTTTTAATAATTTCCTTTTTCATTTGTTATATTAAATAGTTTTACTAATTATTTTGCTGTTTTGTTTCTATATAGTGCTTAAGATCATGTAATGAATCATAATTTATTTGTTCTTGATATTTTTGCCTAGTTATTAAAACTCTAAATTGTTTCGTATATACATGGACGGCCCAGTGGACAAAACTCACACATCCATATTGAGTCTAGAGGGTTTGATGTTTGCAAACTTATCTCTGTTTTTAGATTGGTTGCTTCCAACGGGACGAAGCCGTGATCCATAAGTCGCAATAGAGGCTTGCATATTCCTAACTTGTAGTTAGGATATTAAATATCACCAATATCAATTTTAGAAGATGTTAAATATGAAGCGCCTATGAGAAGCAAATACCACGTAAATGTTAAACCATCTCCCACGTCCTGTAAACACCACCAAGTGTTGTCATATAATTGAAAAACAATTACGTGTACCAAATACTCGTACTTTTTGACATGTCCTGTAAAATAATACATGTATTTATCACTTCTTCTAAGCCCTTTTTGGGGTTGTAAACCAAAAAGTAGTTTCCAATGGGAAAATAATACATTTTTAGGAAATTTGCAACATAAATTTAACATTTTTCTGGAACGTACATTTGAAAAAAATGGTATTAGACCCTTCCAATGACACAATGCTATTTTGCCGTCCTGTATTTTACAAATTGTTTTGTTTTGATAAGCACTAAATTTTTTTTCAGAAATTTGAATGCAGAAGAAAAATGTGTTCAGACAAGATGTTTATAAAGTTGAGTTTCAAATTGTTTGACGGAATGGGCAATGCTAGTTGCAGTCGTGACATTTGCATCTTAGCCGTCCAAGACAATGGCACATATTAGGAGGCAGCCTGGTGGGATGGTTGACATCAACCTACTCAATATATTTCAGAAAGTAAGGGACACTTTTGTTTTTAGGGTGTTTACGGGATGAAAAGATATTGTTAGTTCTAAAAGTATTTCCCAGATCAAACAACAATCTTGGCTCATACTATCCTTGTATAGTACCTATACTTCCTCGTTTTTTTTATTTTTTATTTTTTTGTGTGTGTTTTTGTTTGACCTAAATGTGATACTTCATGTGTCTTTGGTTTAAAGGAATGAGAAGGGATTGTTTTATGCAGTAGGTCTCGGAGGAATGAACTTCAGGGTGCTAAAAGTACAACTAGGAGGCAAAGATGATCGATCGATTGCCCTTGAATTCGAGCAAATGTCGATCCCACAAGAGCTTATGTTTGGAACTTCAGAGGTCTGTTTTTTTTCCCTGCAAAAGGAAAAAACTTGTTTCATTATTCAATATTGGAAAATTTGTTGATTCCAACACTTGCGGAATGCGCAGGAGCTTTTTGATTTTATTGCTTCTGCCCTAGCAAAATTCACAGAGAAGGAACACCTGCTGCCAGGTGGAAGGAAAAAGGAAATCGGTTTTACATTCTCATTCCCAGTGAAGCAAACGTCTGTCAATTCCGGGATATTGATCAAGTGGACTAAGGGCTTTGCGGTCTCTGGAACGGTTGGTTTTTCTTAGCCCCCATACCAAATGCACCACTAATATGAACATATCGGTTTGTTTTGGAATATTTGAACATTAGATCAACAAAAATTTTACTATTTTATACTAACTGGAACAATTTTAAAATCCAACAGCCAGGAAGAGATGTAGTAGCTTGTCTAAATGAAGCTATGGATAGGCAAGGATTGAATATGCGGAGCGAAATATTGGGATGGGGGTGTGGTCGAACTAACCTCATTAGTGAAAAATAAAAATAGAAGGGCCTATAAATAGAAATATAGTAATGAATCCCTGGATGAAAGTTAATTTTTGTTCTTTTCCGAGTATTAAATTTTTGTAATTAATTTTGCACGAATTAGGTCAATGATGCTGTGGCAACACTAGCAGGAGCGAAATATTGGGACAATGATGTCATGGTTGCTGTTATTTTGGGATCGGGAACCAATGCATGTTATGTAGAACGTGTAGATGCCATACCAAAGTTACACGGCCATGATTCCTTGTCGGGAAATACGTTATGTAACTTCATTATTTCACACCCTAATTGGTAACAAAATGTCCAAGTTTGTGGCTTTATATTAATTTTTATTATGCGTGATATTAGATTATAAGTACGGAATGGGGTGCATTTTCCAACGGTCTGCCATTAACTCAGTTTGATAAGGATATGGACGATGATAGTATCAATCCCGGTGAACAGGTACATTCTGGTTCCTATGTCTCGGATTTGTTTCTCGTGTTAATTAAGTAGATGGCCCTTACAGGGTTGCTCTACCCCAAAAAAGAATTTCTGTTGGCCCAATCAACTATTCAAAATGGCAAATGATAAAGTCAGAAAATTACAAGCAGTTAGTTCCCCCTTAAACGAAAAAGTTAAATTTTTTCCTCTTAAATTTTTTCCCAGGGGGTTAAAATCCATTATGCCCTTTTTTGACAGTTGAAGGGCGAACATGTAACGTTTTCTAATTGTCATAGTAAGGTGATACTCGACAAAGTTGAAGGAGCTCGAAACAGTGTAGCCTTTGTTTTAGTACAAAGTCCACGTATCTTAATTTTCTTTATTTTTTCCTTTCGTATTTTTGCGGGTTTCATATGGATACAAAAGATATTTGGGAAGACAAACTCCGGCATGTACCTTGGTGAAATTGTAAGACGGGTATTAGTACAGATGGCCAAAACAGGTTCTTTATTCGGAGACTCTATTCCCAATAAATTATTGACCCCCTTTGCTTTGAGGTATGAACTAGACTTGATATTTTGCTTCATGGGTTATCCTTTCTTTTTCTGTTGAAACTCATTCCAAAATAACCACCTTTAGAGCTATTCTTAAGTCTGCTTTGTGTTTTTGTTCTTTAGGACCCCACATATATGTGCTATCCAACAGGACAATTCTCGAGATCTCAAAGCTGTCAAATCAATCCTCTACGACGTGACTGGGGTAAGTCACATTTCAAGCTTCCCCTATGCATTTACATCATAAATAAATTGATCTTTTGAACACCAAATTTAGATTCTCTTCTAAAGATTACTGGTTGACTGATTGAAGGAGTGAAAAGCAATTTCAGCTATGCTTATGTACCACTATCGATGTGTACTCTAGTCGATGACGTGATAACTAGTCAATTGACACTTTCTAAGTATTTTGTGCAAAATTTCCTAGCAAAATAAACATGCATGCCATATATTTTTTGTGCTTGATACAGTCGGTGCCCTCATTTCTGAATTCAATCAGCTGAACCTGTATATTTTTATCACAAGATGCAATGTGACCGTATGTAGAACATTTAAGCATATTTTTGGACACCTTTCGCTTTTTCAATAGCCGATGCATCAAAAAAGGGTGTAATACAGGGGGTTAAAAAAATCAAAACCCCCCATTTGGTGTAAAAGTGTGATAAATAAATCTGGATACCTAAATGTTCTTTACAGTAGTATAAAAAATGTTCTAATTTCTCCATTTGTATTTGATGCCAGGCGAAATCGGATTTGAACGCGAGGATGATAGTAGTTGAAGTGTGTGACACTATTGTAAAGCGAGGTGGCCGCTTAGCTGGTGCTGGGATTGTGGGAATACTTAAGAAAATTGAAGAAGATTTGAAAGGTCTCATGTTTAGGAAGAGGGCAGTTGTAGCTATGAATGGAGGCTTATACGAGCATTTTCCTCAATACAGAACATACCTAAAAAATGCTGTTGCTGAACTTCTGGGATTTTAAATTTCGAAAAATATAGTGATAGAACATAGGAAAGACGGATCTGGTATTGGAGCTGCCCTTTTAGCCGCTACAAACTCTAAAGGGAATGTGATGTGTTTTCTGTAATTGCTGGAGTTAGTAGAAGGATTTTTGGAGTGTGAAAGATTCAAAAATGTTGTGTCTAAAATAAAGGGATGAGAAGGCAAGAAAATGCCAAAGTTTGTAATTATTTGGGACCAAAAAATAAAATATGGATGATTGTAAAATAATTAATCTTTTTGTAACAACCATGTGCACTTTTTATCTTTTACTTTCAAGCAAGTTTCTTTTGGCAAATTATAAAATAAAAATCATTACTACGAATATAAGTTGATATATTGGGGGGGACCAGCTCCATTTTGTAGCTGAAATTGCCAAGTTTAGAGCGAAGGCTATGACAATGCTCTATTCACACAGTACCCATACAGATGTTTGCTTATCCCTTTGTACCCACAAAATAAGGTGAAATATTATCATGCTTTTAAATTGTAGTCTGTAATTAAAAAAGGTCTCATCTTGGAAGCAAATGCTAAATTTTGGAAACGTTGTCATTTTAATTGCCGAACCAGAAGTCTAGCTTTTATTAGAACACAGTAACGGTTTTGGAGATGGATAGTTGTAATTCAACTGGAATGTTAATTCCTTCAGGTTAACTTAAGGTTTATGAAATTGGCTCGGGATTTGTCAACTTTTCTAAGATTTGCTCTAAATTGTTTCTGACATCCATACGAGATGTATGTAATTGGCTCGGGATTTTTTTAAACCGCAGACAATTATAGGGAGAAAGGCAGAGTTGGAGAAACTGTATTTGTTTCATTATTATACTCCGGATTTCTGCAATGTATGAACACTTAAATCTTTTGCCATTATAGATAAAACTCGTCCCGTTAATCAAAATTAAGACTCTAGTTTAATTATATATATATATATATATATATGATGGATTACAAGTTTATACTTAACGCTTTCAATTATAGTGAAACAGAGAATACAATATACTAAAAGCTTTTAATTATAGTAAAAGAGAGAATACCGTAGACATCATGCTAGATGTAGACTCCATGTACATCAACTCAAGGCAGGTTGGTCATAAAGTCCTCTGTACATTCCCCTTCCGTGCTTTGATGAATAAGACAGTAAGACGTTGCCGGATCTAATACGTTTGTAACCCTATATACTATGTATTAACAGGATAATATAGCTTTAAAGTTCAAACTTCATCGTTTATTCCATGTGCCATCCTAATCTTATCTGGAGCTTAAAACAGAAGCTAAAAGTCCATAGCACGCGCTATAGCTATGCCATTAATGAATCTAGTACCGAATTATATGAGTAGTGCTTTTCCTGGAATTAAGTTACTCCCATGGCATTAACACAATGTGTAACCACCCATATACTAGCAACAGATCCATGAGGACAGCGAGTCAAGGCAATCAACATACGAGAAAAAGCATAAATTATACATATTGCTAGTTGTAAGAGTGACACCGTCCTATCTTTTGTTTCTGTTTCCGATTTTAACACGTTGAAACGAAGGAAAGAGGACACTTTCAGTCAGCACTGAGAAATCAACTAAGCCAACAACAATATCAACAAGACATCTCTGTAAACTAGCAATACACTTATACTTCTTCTCATAGAGCTTCTTTGTATGTACTTAAATCAAGGATATTACTAGACTGGCTTAGCTTATACCTTATAATGCAACATCTCTAAATATAAAAGTTTCTGTTCTCCTCGATCATATGATACTCTGTATGGGACCCAATTATTAGATAAGCTCCATACAGCTCGTATGTGCTTGTTGCAAAGTAAATGCAGTAGAAGGATGAAGTCAGGATTACCATTTGTAGCCGGAAGGGAGGGGCTGATGATATGGCGTTTTTGCTCTGCAATTGGGCAAAGACGAGGTAAGAGGAATAAGATTATGTCCTTGGTGTGGCAACATGGGTATGTACATAGGGTGAAGTAGTTCTAGCGATGGAGCAAATGGGATAGATATAGGGGGATCTAGTTTCCTGTTTTGCATATTCTGGTTATAGTGGGGTGAAGAGAGGTCCATGGGCTTGTATTGGGAAGCGAACTGAGAGGCTGAAATCCTCTGTTGATGCTGACTTGGCGACGAAGCATTACCCAATTGGGTAGGATTGCTTGCGTAGGATTGGATTTGCATCTGTACCTGTGATCAATACAAAAGTTGTGATCATGCTTAGTGGCAGCAGTGACTGATTTATATAACCAACTATATAAATTTGATCTTTATTGGAAGCAAATGGTTCATTTCTTATCACAGAAACAAAATTCGACTAAGCTAATTAATTGCTGATTAGAAAAAACAAAATGAAAAATAACCTGTTTTGCTGCAGTGACTGGGAAGTAGTCAGTGAAAGGTACATTGGAATAATGACTTTGGGGATGAGAAAAAGGTATGTTTGTGTGATTTTGTGCAATAGATTGCAGATATGGAAGATGACACTGAGTCCACGGTTCGATCAAATTTCCCGTTTTGGTAGCAGTTTTAATAGCTTCCACTGCCCCTCCTCCAGTTGACAAGGATAAGAAATCGAAGTTCTGAAGAAACCAAAAGCAATCAAACTAATTGTTTTCAAAATGACAAAAATGAATGTGTCCATTAGGAAAACAAGTTTAGTCTTACGTGTTTACTTGTAGGGTAGAGGGTAGGTGTTGGGGAAGGCTGTTGCGAATCCTGGAGGAGTCTCTTATGCAGAAGAACAGCATTTCTGATTTTGTTCTGATCCTTCTCTGCATCTGAACTTCTGTTACCGATTTTGACGACAGATTTGTCTAGACGAGCATCTTGTTTTGGTGTCTCAATTTCAGTCAACTGATTAAGAGGCTGCATAGAATTATTTTTCCTTTTTTCATCCGCTTGCATACCCTTAATGAGATGACCTATGTGAACATGGGCAATACATCTCTTCCGTGATTTGTTTCTAACTACAGGATCTCTGGAAACCTGTGTTATTAAAACATACCTTAATAAATGTCATGGAAAAGCTTCTAAATTAAAGACAAATCTGGCATTTAGAAACTAAAGCAGCATCTTGCATTACCTCATCAGTCAAAGTACCATTCTTTGACGAACTCATCGAAACAGAATAATAGGCACCGGGCGAGCTGTGACAACACATAAAAACAATGAGACTGCAAAAAAGGACTTAAAACTATAAAAAAGGACTTAAAACTATAAAGAGCAATTATATAAAACTAAGATAGGAAATTACTTCATCGGAGATCCCTTAGTCTCAGCTCTGACCGGTACTGCTGACGACAAGCCTGGCCACAACCCTGATTTCAAAGAAACATTTTTAGATAAATATCATATTATAGACGAACTACATTCCGTCCCAAAATATCATTCGCGTTACCACGTGGATACCTATAATTTTGCTATTCTCAGTTGTCAAATGTCGCTCGTGTAGACCTCCAACAACTGCACCCTGAACAAATTACCAAATACACCATTACAAGTAATAGAGAATACCTGAATATAATATATTAGCTTATAACTGTTAAAACATTCACTACTGCTACTGCAATTTCTGGTCTCCTCTTCAGTGGTGCAACTTCCTCGTGTACAAGCTGCTTGAAGCTGCAATGAGTTATACTTACATATTAGACAACATATGGAAAGTAGAAGTATTTTGTGTATTATAGCTGAAAGGTACTCACTTGGTTATCATACTCGGTTCTGCATCAAAGTTGCCAGAAATTGAAACACATGATAGCTTGGGATAGACAGGTTGAGCCATTAAGGACACCGATTGGTCGATCGGACATTTGACCTCTAAAGTTTCTTGAGCAGTCTCTTCATTTTCTGGTGCTATGGAGAATGAAAAATCAAACGATTCAACTCCACAATAAGCAGAGAAATGGTATCAAAATAGGGCGGTCGAATTTATCAAACCTAATGGCGGAGACTTAGCTTCTGTCATCTTGTTATTGGTTTGGAACATTTCGGCCAAAGCAAATAGAGTCTCAACCGCTTCTTCCTCATCCTTCGTGATCAGATCATTCCCGAGATCATCTTTTTGCTGCAAATTCAACTATAGATCATCAACAAAAAATGAAAATAAGTAATAATTTCACCATTGTAGCTTGAAAATGATTAGTTATTACATAAACTCTTAATTTCATTTTGCCTTCCCCTCCGGTTGATCGAACTCTGTCGATGGCATAGTTCGGATTCTTCCTATCTGGCAATGGTGGTGAAACCGATTCACGACTGCGCTTCTTCATCGCTAAGGAATGAAAAAGAAAGTAGTTTTCAACCATTCAGATTATATTTATAGACCAACAATGCCATAAATTGAACACATTGCAAACTCTAAATTTAAATAAACATCAGTATAGTTGCACCAAGTATACTGAATATGCAGTTTGGATAGAACCGCATAAAGGTATACGTAATTTGAGGGGGGGAAAAAATTACTATGGAATCTTTACACTTTAATAGATAAACCATCTGAGCAAAGAATAAAGAAAAGGAAAATTCCTAGTGACCCACAAGATAGAGCAGACTAAAATCTGTGGGCTCCAATAAACTGATGCCAAAAATCAACCCAACGTTTAATAAAATGACAGATACTGAAGAAAATATTGAAAAGTAATCAGAAAATTTCCAATAAACTGATGCACAAAATCAACCCAATATTTAATAAAACGAACACATAATCAAAGAAAACAAAAAAAATATCAAAAACTAATAAACTAATACCCCTATAGTATACCAAACATTTAATAAATTGACATATAATTAAGCAAAATTGAGAACTTGTCTGAAAATTCCTAAAATTTCAGCTATTGTTTCATAATTGCGGACCTGATCTTAGTTTACGAGGAACCAAGGCATGATTAACAGTGTTGCAATCTCGAAGAACCTGCAAAAAATTAACACACAATTAGCACTGAATTTCTCAAAAAAAAAAAAAAGAAAAGAAAATCCCAATCAGGATTAAGTAGAAGTAACCTTTCTGGGTTGCTCGAATTTCTTCTTGAATTTAGAATTGGACCCAATTAAACCCATTTCTCTCTCTTCTTTAGCTGAACTCAATCTCCTCATTCTCTCTCTCTCTCTCTCTCTCTTCAATTTCTCCGAATCAGCAGCATCCACACTTGCACCTTCAATTGAAACAGTTACAATTAATTTATTCCAAAAACAGAGTCTCACTCATGGAACTATACGCAGAGATTTATCCCAAAAATCAAATTGATTACACTTGTGCCTTCAATTGAATCAATTAAATTAAAATTTATATGGACAAAAACAGAGCACAATCCAAAACAGAGTGTCATTCATGGAACTATCTGCCGAAACTTATCCAAAAAATCAAACCCAATAAGAAAATACAGATATAGACAAATATTAATGTACATACAGTGAAGAATATATAGAGTGAAATTAGAAAATAAGGGGTTATCTCCGAAAAAGAAGCAAGAAAATTGGGATTGGTTTGAAGGCTTTTATTTCTCTCCCTCTCTCTCTGTGAAGCAGGGATTCACCGGAAAAGAGGGTTGGCAACAAAAAATTGGCAAAAGAGAAAAAGCGAATCGCACTTTATGCTCAGAGAATCGGGTTCTTCACGATATATACATACATACATACATATAGAGAGAGAGGGGGGTGGAGGGGCCAAGAAAATGCAGTGGATCCCAGCCCAATTTAAAATTCATAAAACAAATGAAGTAAGAAAGAGTAAGGAATTAAAAATTGGAAATCTCTATTAAACAATGAAATTAATACCAACAGATACGATAATCCATACATATTCGAAATTAAATTGATAAAAAAAATAAAAAATTAGCACAGCAGAACTAAATCGAAACTTCAATTTAACACCAACACATACGATATTTCATACAAATTCGAAATTAAATTGATAAAAATAGCATAGAAGAACTCAATTGAAGCTAAAATCACCTTAGCAATTGGAAACTAGAGAAGAATCATTAGTAGAATTAAAAGACCTTTAGGTTCAACGATTATCTCTCTGTGTGTTTATATTCCAAACTGCCTAGAGAACATATAAAGAACTCATAACAAAGAAAAAAAAAATATTAAATTCCGGAGAAAATGCAGTGGATCTCAGTCAAACTTAATATTCATGAAAAAATATTTGAGTATAAATTGACAATCGACAAAATCCAGTCAATCAAATTCATATAAGCAGGGACATATTCACTACAAATTCGACATTAAATTAATCAGAGATGGCATGGAAGAACTCAATCGAAGCCAAAATCAGCTTTGAAATTAGTAATTAGAAAGAATAATTGGAATGATTAAGCAACCTTTCGATTCTCAAGAACGATCTATATTTACACATATATATGTGTATATAAGTCTCTCTCTCTCTCTCTCCCTCTCTCTCTCTGTATATTCCAAACTGTCTAGAGAAGTCGGATTCGACCCATAACAGACGGAAAAATTGAAGCTTTCTCTCTCTTCAAAATCAATTCTAACAAATAATCAATGCATTACACAATTCGCCACTCTCTCTCCCTCTCTTGCAATTTATAGAGAGGGATAATTACACTCAGGTGTCTTCACAGTTCAATCCAAAATTCTATTAGGTACCGGAAGTTGATATGGTATCAATTCAAGGCTCCTAATTTTGAACGGGTGACACAAATGGTCTATATTATGAAGTCGAAACCATCTAAAATGACGAAAATTTCTCGCTCCATTTAAGAATTAAATGGTCTTCAAAATTGTGGTTCACTTCCAGAAATAGGTGTCGTTAAAATTTATAAATTTAATATATAGCCTACATTTAATATATTTTGTATTCTTAAAAAAATTATTTTTAATTCATCGAAGATGTATGAATTTTCATACACCAATGAGTTTGTATTAAAAATAAGTATGTATTTATGGTGGTCCCTACATGTATTAATGGATACATATCTTTCATTCAAGACCAATGGTATATGAAATTTCTACATTGGCAGTAAATAAAAATTAAATTCTTCTTAAAATATTCACATTTATGATTTGTATATGGTAAATTTGGGAAAAATAACAACAATTAATGCATGTGGCTCATTTATTAATATTTTCTTATTAAGTTAAAGTTCCCGCAATAAACTAAATCAATTTGACGGAGGAGATACTAAAAAAGATCAACGTGTGATTTAATTGGAGAAAAAAAAATAGTTTTATGATGATTTATATTTGTCTTCTAATTTGAACACTTAAGATATTTAAAATGAGAAAAAAATTATAAGAGGCATCAATTATTGGCCTTTCTTAAATTTGGGACCGAAACTACCTCCTATTCAAAAAGTGGGTCTATTACTGATATAATGAAACCTACAGGACCAAATAGAATTACCTTCTCCTCTTCTCACTTCGTTTCATTCCTAAATAGATGATGTGGGGCGATGTGTCTTTACAGCCGTTGGATCTTCTTGTAGAACCCACCACTGTTATCCTACGTGGCTGCCACGTGGAATGCTTACCGTACTTGAAAGTTGAACCACGACCCTGCCAGCGTGTAAAATCTTCCGTTTTGCCGGGATGAAATGGACGGTCATGATTCGTCCTACAAGATGAGGCCGTTGATCTAACGGCCCATTTCGGATGTAAAATAGTATGCGCTCAAAACCGAGTTATTGCCAAATTATATTTGGTTGTAACTGCTAGAAAACATTGTGATCCACGTGAGCCAATTAATGCTAGATGCTTGCGTATATATAGAATGTTTATGAAACAAATCATGTGAATTTTATATGGAGAGATTTAGATAAGCATGTTTATAAGTAGAATTAAGAGATTAGTTATGAGTATTTTTAAAATTTACAATTTTAACTATCACATGTCCAATGTTCGTCTGCTTTAAGTTGAGTAAAATCATTATTATTGATAGTTATGTCTATATGGTTGTATTTTATCCATAACCCACGTATCAATTATATATTCTGACCAACTCTCGGAAGTCTTATCCTTAAGTGTGTCGCATCAAATTTGTACTCACCACAAATCCAAAGGATATCGTTAGAGCTTTCAATCAAAAGTAAAACTCGTGGACACGATCTACAAACCCACGCAACAACCAACGAATGGACATATCTAGGCGATCGTCGGCATTAAGGTAGACTCGACCTGTACTGGGCCCTTGAGTATGGGTCATATATTTAATCCCTCGGATCTGCGTGCATGCGACTCACACACCTTTGAAAATGCTGACCCAATAACCAGTAGACCTATCGATTCCATGCCGGGTCTAACCCCAAATTAAATGCATATGTCTAGTCATATCATACTTCATCCTTTTTAAAGTGTATATATATATATATATATTTTAGCAAAAATTAAGTACATAGTATCCAAATACATTTCATTAAATATTTAATTTACGTGTGATACTTATTTTAAAACCAAAAAAAATAAAAATATTAAAACCTTAACAGTAAGAGGGAAACCTCACACCAGCACATGATCAGGTATCAAAGAGTTGATGGCTAGATAGCAGAGACAGACGCAACAATTATTTGTAGAGCTTCCATTTATTCCAATGCTATTGATCTATGACTCCGTGCTTTATTCTTGGTGAAGAGTTACATACTATTAATCATGAGGGTCGGTCTAATAGTCGAATGATCAGTACTTATGTCTTTAGGCATAAGGTGGAGAGTTCGATTCATATGTGTCGCACTTGGTGGCACACCCCCATAATTTGCTAGGCAGAACCCTAGTCCATATTGGGAATTATCGTAGATGTAAGATACTGAATCATGTGGACTAACTGAAATAACATATTTAAAAAAAAAAAAAAACAAGAGTTGAACACTACTTGTATTGATATTTATTGCAGAATTGGTAAATATTGGGCTAATAACCTGCGGTATATTTTGAGTGAGAAATTGATATGTGATGATTAGATTCTCTGAGCCTCCACGTGGCAGAGAGACAGCTAGTGCGACATGCAAGTAGCGTGACTTGAGGCTCCTTTCTGTTGAGAATAATAATGGAAATTACCATCTTCTCGATGGATGTAATAATATAACTATAACTCGATTAATGGAGTTGCTAAGAAATTTGGTACCAGTCACGATTAATCATTTTCAAGTCGTCAATTGATAGTGCTTGGGTCATTTTATTCAACAACTAAATCTTACATAAAGTAGTTACAAAGCATTTTGGGAATAATTATCCAACCATACTATTTCGCCCTCAAAGCTAATATCATATCTTGCAAGCTTATGGGCGACAATATTGCCCTCTCTCTTTTACTAACAATAAGTTGTACATCACGAATTATATGGACTATATAAAAAAAAAAAAAAAAGACTCATATAATCATTATTAAACAAATATATCACCTCCAAAACTCCAAGTTATATCCTTCCAGTTTAACTTTTGGCTGACCCAAATCTAATACAAATTGAGCAACTTCCAATAGCTGCAAATGCTTCCATCATTTGCATGTCGAAAACTTGTTTAACCATATTAGTTCTAGCAATAACTACTCCCCCATGCCAATCATGAACCATATTAGTTCTAGCTCAACTCGTTAACTATGCAGTGGAGTTCATATTGGGCTAACTGCACACAAATTTGAAAACCTCAAGTTCATGTTAGGCCTTTCATAAGTTTTGTTTTGGGCTGGGGTTTAGTCCTCATCTAAATTCAATGGACTATGTATGTT
>MKEJ01096272.1:0-12796 GCA_001753735.1 Embelia ribes | reverse complement strand
TTTTTTTTTTTTTATATTTTTATTAAAAAAAAATTTTTTTTTTTTATTTTTATTTTATATTTTTTTTTTTTTTTACCTTTTTTTTTTTTTTTTTTTTTTTTTTTTTTTTTTTTTTTTGTGTATATAAATATATATGTATATAATACTTTCCTTTTTTTTGTGTGTGTATATAAATATATATGTATATAATACTTTCCTACTCACCGCCTTTAAAGGGAAGTGACCAGCTGGTTTACAACGGTTATAAATGAATGGTTATAACCATTCGGTTGATCTTTTAAAAATCAAAACAAACTGCCGCCACATAAATAAAAGAAATAAAATAAATTATAAATAATAAATTTTTTATTTTGTTTCGGAACTCAAATGTCTATTGACACTATCAATCACCTCGAAGTTCTAAAATACAATAAAAGAAAATAGTAACAATAATATAAAGATATAAAATTATTGGGTAACATATAATACTATGCAATGGGTATGAGTATCTGTCCAATTTAAACTCATACTCAGTAATAACAATATCACTTGGAAAGAAAATGGTGAGTGTACACCTTGAACCATAATCTTTTGAGTCAAAGATTTATATGTTATACACATAGTACCACCACCAACATATTCACGGGTTAGTGCTAATAATGGTCATGCACTTATTTTAATTCTCATGAGAGTTACTAGAGAATAGCTCTATTCTCACGGTCACGGCGTCACAACAGCTCTCATTTAGGTGAGTCCTCAAAAGATACATGTGAGATGTATCTTGCTGTAGTTTACCCACCTTAGACCCATTCGGGGTATTATCCTTCCTTAACATAACAGTTCATCAGCATTAATGCCTTAGGAATGAGTATGAGAACAGTTCTAAAATGATGCCTCCTTAAAATAATAATAATAATAATGCTGGAATTGAGCTACTCAGCACGAATTGTTTGTACAACATTGAACCTCATTCAAGGGATTTCCAATCAAAGAGAATGGGTTGCCTCCCTAGGCGACTCCTTTATGGGCTTTACTCATTCAACTCGACAAAATTAAGAATCTATTCTCAACACTAGTTCTTAGGATTAAATCCTTATGGCCTTAGGCCCAATGCAATTGATAAATTTTGAATGACATTTTTTGTTAAACCTTTAGTCAATTGTTCAGTTATATTCACTTCGGACCTCACAAAGTCTAAGGAAATAATATTTCGATGTAACATATTTTTTTACGGATTTGTACCTCACTTTTATATGTCTAGTCAATTTCTTGTTGTTGTGAGTTTGTTTTAATAAACTTATTGTTGTGTTACTATTGCAATGTACAAACACAACAGGAATTGGTTTTTCTATTAAAGATAATTCGGAATAAAATTTTTAATCCATTCAGCTTGAACACTGGTAGTATCAAGAGCAATAAGCTTTGCTTCCATATACTCCTAGATATAACGTTTTGCTTTTTATAAGCCCATGAGATAACAACCCCTCCCCAAGTATAAATACAAAGCCATTAGTAGACTTAATATTTTTATTATCCGTAATCCAATTAGCATCACTATAACCTTCAACAATAGATGAAAAACTTTTATATAATAAAACATAATTTATGGTCCCTCTTAAATACTCTTTTTAATGCAGTCCAATAATTTTTGCTAGGATTGTAAGTATATCTACTAAGTCTCGAAACAGCATAAGAAATATCGGGTCTAGTTTAATTTGCAATATATAATAGAGATTCTATAAGCTGTGAATACTTCAACTAAGACACGGGTAGGCTTATATTTTTCACTAAATGAAAACTAGGTTCATAAGGTGTAGTAACAGGTTTACAATCATAAAACTCCAATTTTTTTAATATTTTTTCCATCATATTGATTGACTTGGATAAATTCCTTCTTTTGTTCTTTCAAGTTTCATACCTAAAATTATATTAGCTTCTCCTAGTTCTTTCATATCAAACTTATTATAAAGATATCTCTTAACCTTCTCAACTATTTCTAAGTTCGTTCCAAAAATTAAAATATCAACAACATAGAAACATAATATCACACAATGACCGTTACTTTATTTATAATATAAACACTAACCATGGTCATTTATCTAAAATTTATAATCCAAATTCACCTTATCGAAATTTTCATGCCATTATTTTGGTACTTGCTTAAGTCCATATAAATATTTTACTAACTTGCAGACCTTGTGTTTTTATCCTTTGATAATAAACTCATCAAGTTATTACATATAAATCTCATCACTTAAATCTCCATTTAGAAATGTTGTTTTAACATCCATTTGATGAATTACTAACTTATATACTGATGCTAAGACAATTAAAGTTCTAATCGTTGTTGTACTAGTAACCGGATAATAAGTATCAAAATAATCTATTCCTTTCATTTTGTTATAACCTTTAACTACTAATCTTGTTTTGTATTTATCCAACACTTCCATTTGGTTTTAATTTCTTCCTAAATATCCATCTACGACTTTATTTCTTAGTGGTAAATTTATTAATTCTCAAGTGTTATTTTGTAATATGTAATCTATTTCACTTTGTATCGCTTCTTTTCAAAATAAAGTATCATTAGAAATTACAGCTTCATCGTACATAGAAGGATTTCCAAGATTGTTTTCCTTACTTATAAATGGAGTATAATTTAAGCCAACTAATGCAACTAATTTATATAATATTTTCATACATAGAATTAGGTAGAATAGAGTTGCTTGTATTTTAGACTCTACATGAGTAAGTCAAATGTTTTAATGATTGACTTTCAGTTCTATAATTTATTTATCGTATAAATTTTAGCGTCATGAAAATGTTAATAGCTGTTAATGTACTCAATTATTAATAACGGTAAAATTCTTTTTTCCCTTTATCCTTTTATTCTAGTTTCAATTTGCCTTTATCCTTTTATTTATTTTACTTTGACCCTTATTATTTTAATTTTATTGTAAATTATTTCCTATCTTTCAATTTATCCCCAATCATTTTATTCTCATTTTAATAATTATTTTAATTTATTTCCTATCAACAAATAAATAATTATTTGGATGCCATTATCACGAGGTGTAGAATATCCTAATTTCCACGCAATATAGAACACGTCTATAGTCAACTAGAAAAAGCAAAACTTCATATTAAACACTACTTATCAGCTCTCATATTTTCGAGGTTAGAACCGGAAAGTATTTTAAAATGAAAAATGAAAAATGAAAAAAAGAAGAATAAAGTTTATGCTATTATAAATATACTATACATATGCAATTTTTGTAGTTATTTTGTGACCAATATATATATATATATAATGCATATATATATAATGAAATATACAGTAAGCCGTAAATTAAATATTACTACACTAAGGGTCCCTATTGTTTATTCGTTACAACTAGTGCTTTGAGTGATTTACACCAATGGTCCCCATTGTTTACAATAATGGTCCCTCCCACTGCTTCAAAACAAATTTTTGTTTTAGTCCCCGCAGTTTCAAATACAAAATGCAATATTCACCAGGGTTTTGAAAAAGTAGCAGATTCGGTTCCAAAAGTTTAAAAAAAGTTCTTAAAAGCATAAACTTCCCACTAAAAGTAGCACGAAGGAGAGTAGAATATTGGACTTATTTGGTAAACAAAAGAAAATATTTGTGTTTTTTTACTTAAAAATAAAAATGTGTTTGGTGCACGTATATTTTTGAGGAGTAAAAGTATAGTTATAAAAAAATAAAAATTTGATATTTTTATCAAAAAAGTATATTTTTCTCACAATTTATACTACTAATAATTATTTTTCACTACTCAAAATACAAAAAAAATATAATTTTTTCAACATTTACCAAATAAACCCATTATATTTATAAATATTATTTAAAAATATATTTTCCACTCCAAACAAAAAAATATAACTTTTATACTTATAAAGTACAACTACCATAGCCCATTACAGGCCACATGCAAAATTATTATTAATAAGAAATATGATAAGCACAAGTGGGGTGGAAGAGGCCCACAAATGAATATATAAATTATAAATTTTCAAAATTTTTAACAAATTACATACAATTACGCAATATGTATAATTTTTAAAATATCAATTTATGTAATACTAGAAATAACTTTCAAAAAATCATAATTTAAAGAATAAATCGGATACACCACTTAAATATTCTAACTTGCGCCATCTCAAACTTTAGCCGGAGTTAAAAAAGAATTACAAAAAAGTAAAAATTCAGAGCAACTTACATAGCTCGGACCCACCGGAGTGGAACGTCGATGGAGGCGACGACGACGAGATCCGCATCCACCCCGAGCCTCCGGAGCGACCTCAGCATGACACGTGTCGCCACGTAGAACTCGTAATCCCTCGGCGTCCCCATATACATCATCGTCGCGTACGCGTTCCCACGCTCGCTCCCCCGATACGCCGCCGCCGTTCCATTTTCCCCAATTAAAATAGCCACCACTACAATACTCACCAAACCCCCCAATTTCCACCCCGTATATGTATCTATCATTGTATCTATCTATCTATCAATCAATTAATCTCTTAATTTCCTCAGTTAACCTCTACAATGAGGACTAATTTGGTGACTTTTTTTTCCGATTACCTCCGGCAGCTGCGGCGGGGGAGAGATCGTCGCCGGTGCCGGAAAGAGGTATAGATATGTATGTTATATATATAGAGAGAGAGAGAAGAGGGGGGGAGAGAGAATATAGGGGAAGAGAGTGTGTGGTGGTGGGAGAGGGAGACGAGTTTATATAGTTAATTTTAATTTATTTTATTTTATTTTAGGATTTTGGATGATGCTGAGGTGTGAAGAGATATGTTTGGGGGGGTTTGTTACCGTTGGATTTACTGCGACGACATTTTTTATGTAAGTCATTTCAATACATGATTTATTTTGCATATAATACATACGAATTATTATATTTTAATGACAAATTATTATGATTCAAAAATAATTTATTACAAATATTTTTAATTTAATTTTTATTAAAATTATTCTAGTAATTTGTTCTCAATTTATAATAATTTAATATTTAAAACATATTAATTTCGTACAAAAATTTCTTATATTGAGAGCAAGTCCCTTCTTTTAGATGTTTAATGCTATCACCCAACTCGTGAGTGGCGTGGGGTTAAGCGTTTATAACACCAATAAACATAATATTGTGGTGCGTTACAATTTTTAGGAATAGAAATATAATTTAATCTATATAATTATAAAATGTTTTTAAATTTTTTATTTTTAAATTTTATATGCGTGGCTTATAACCTATTCTTCACCCTTAAATTATTTTTATTAGTGTTAGATATCTGCTCTCCAATTAGGGCTATTCATTGGTTGGGTTCAGGTTAAATCCGAACCGAAATTCAAGAATTCGAAATTTGAACAAGTTTTTCTTAGGAACCGAACCAAATTCGAAATTCATTAAAAAACCGAACCGAACCGAGGAAGCCATACCGAATCCAAAACTTGAACTGAACCCGAAAATCATTAAAAACCGTTAATAAGCCGAACCCGAACCATCATTAAAAACCAAAATTAAAAAATAATTATATTTTTTTATTTAATATTTAATGATTTTAGGTTTCAGATTTAAACCCGAAATTTTTTGGAAAAACTTAAACCCAAAATGTCACAAAAGATGAAAAAGTTTTGGTTCCAAACCTGAACCCGAACCGTGAAAAAAACATTGAAACTGAATTAAATCGGTTCGATTCGAATTTCGATTTACCAAGACCAATGGATAGCGCTATCTCCGATAGAGAGGTGTGTATGCTATTTTAGTCTATGTTCTAATAGATTCCCCCCTCCCCCCTAAAAATCTCACGTTTTGGCCTTATTACTGTCGGCTCGCTGTGTTCTCTCTCTGTCATCTAGTGACCTAGGTTCGTCGTTTACTTTCTCCATTTCGAGTAACCGTGGCTTCAAAAAATATTTTTTGTTTATATTTGTTTTTGATTTAGAAAATCAATGTATTTTTAATTATTTTTTCTAATTTTATCCTATTCGCAGATCCATTCCAATATTTCTCATTAAATTTTTAAATTTTATTTTCTAGAAATTCATTTTTCTTATAAAATATAAATGGACCATTTTAAGCTTTCCTAAAATTAACTTTCTATACAATTAATTTGATAATGTATAAATACAAAAATTAAAAAATATTTTTTTCGAATATGTTATGCATTTCATATATTGGTAGAAAAAAATTAATTTTTAATAGAGAAATGGTGAATAGTAATATTTTCATTTGAAAAATTTATTATATCATCTATTTATTTGTTTCCTTTCTTATATGAGAAAGAGAAAGGGGATTGAGAAAGGATAATGTGAATGCTCTTTAATATTTCACACTAATGAACCGATAATATTTTATCTTAACGAAGATTAATACGCTAAAGTATTATCACTTTTTGATAAAATGGAGACCATTATTGAACTTTGTGCTCTTATCGTAGAAGAAGTTAATGCGGAAATGGAAGGTGTATTTACTTCATTATTTTGCTTCAACAGGATTCTCCAAAATTAGATGACAAAGTGATGTATTTTGTTCTAAATCAAATATAATGGTGGTAAATCAAATAATTGAAGTAACTTAATTTGCTCCCCACATGGACATTTGGTGAGTGGATCTACTTGTTCTCGTTTATAAAATTAAGCCTTTCAATATCTTTCTTAAAAATTGGACAATTTTTGGTTGCTTATCTTTTAAGGTATTTGTTATTTTCGTATAAATAAATTAAAAATTTTAATCTTGATGCATTCTGATAAGTATGTATTTGTACATACAATAAAGTTCAGGGATTAATATTGTAGTTAAATCAAACTACCCGCTACACACTTTAATTAACAAGAAAGTTAGGAACTAATTAGGTAGTATTATTTAACAACTGTACAGATATTGTATGTTATAAAAGCTGTCACATATCAACTGAAAAGATAAGAAAAAAAGATTTTCTCTCTACATTTAATACTTAATTATCATTGTTACCCTATCCGAACCCTTACTTACTAAGTGCGGAACCCCACCCCCCCCTTCCTTTTCAAGTACAAAATGGAAGCTATAAGAATGACCATTGGAAGATAGGAGAAGAAAATTGAAGGGAATTATGGAGAAAATCTAGGCTCAAGATATAACGCCTGAACCACCTGAATTGGATCATTTATCAAAGAGGAGCGTATATCTGATTCACAATCAAATATATACTCTTCAACTGGCACTGTCTATTGGAACTTATAGTAGTAGAAGTTTTTAAGTCCCCGAACCCATTACTTTCAAAGAAAACATTAAAACCCCAAAAAAAACATCTCGAAATCTCCGGACAACCGGAACCCCCCTCCATTAAATTCAACTAACAATGACAAATCTCTCCTTGTACACCAAGCATCCCCCGAAGTTGCCCAAATTTATCCACCATCCCTTCTTTCTCTTCTACCACTATGTCCCCAAACTTTGTTACCCTAAACAATTTCTCTGATCTAATCTTACCCGAAATACAAGCAAGACTCAACTAACAAATAACAAACAATTCAAGCTTCTCCAACAACCCTCCACAACCTTTGGATCTGCAAGCCCTAATCACTTCCATTGTACAAGAACAAATTCAATCAACCTTCAGTTTCTCGGGGTTAACTCTTGAATGCAGAAACAATTCCCTCATTCCTATTCCAGAACATGAACCTATGGCAATTGATCACACTGATGAAAGGGTTCCTCCTGAACTAACCTTAGTTGTTGAACAAAATCCCAACAATACTAGCAGCGCTAGACGACTGGGACCCAAAGAACATCCCTCCTCCCTTCCCACAATTTTTGACATGAAATGTGATGTTACGTGAGAAGATTCTACTATGGTTAGAAGAAGAAAATCCCTTCCCCCCAGGGCAGATGATGAGCAAAGGAAAAGGTCATATAACCCTTGGGCCTTAAGGTCCAGAACCACCAGTTCCTCTAACTCGGTCAGTTCTTCCAGATTTACCAGTTTCATCCACTTTTGGGAAGATGATCAAGAGTATGATTCCGATGATGATGAAAAGTATTTCCCAGAACATGTATTGGGTGTACCCCAAGAACCCGATCATATCCCACATTTTCAAACTCGAAGTGGTTTACAAAGGCGAAACTAGACCCAACCTGTGTATAGCTGAATTAGACAAATGGGATCAGATAATTTACGACTAGATGATAGACTGGGTATGTTTCGATCCCATCCTCTGCCTGATCCTCATAATGAGAGACCCATTCAACACTCCCAGTTATCCCGAAGAAGGATATACCTGTCCCCTAAAATCCCCCTTTATCCTTGAACGGCTATGGACGAATAGGCGAAACGAATTATCGGAGGAATAATCCGATCTCCTTTAAGCACCAACATTTTATTCAAGCCAATTCCACGAAACTACAACCTCCATGTCCTTCCTATATATATTGGCGTCTCAGATCCAAGCATACATTTGATGCATTACCGTAAAAAAAAATGTTCGTTTGGAGCTCCAACGAGAATTTCTTGTGTAAAATGTTCCATTCCACCTTTGGAGAGGTAACCTTGAAGTGGATAGACCAGGAGGATCTAGGGTCAATCCAATTATGGAGGTAGATGATGGAAAGATTTCTAAGTAGAGATGCCGCAAATTTCAAAACAACCTTAGGGCTGGAAGCCCTAATGAAAATGAGGAAGAGCCCTAATGAAAACATGCATGACTTCACTATCAGTTTTAAAAAAGTGTATAATTCCATTAATTGGATACGTTTCCCCGACACTTTTGCCCTTGGCTGCATCACTACCTACCTTCACCCTCATGATGAGGCGTATGTTAAATTCCATTCGAAACGAGCCAAATCCATAGATGAGCACTTCTTTTGGTTGGATAAGTACTTAAAGGCCAAAGAAGCAAGGTTAAGAACTGTTTCTATAGAAGGAAAGAAATCGGGGTCTGGAAAAGAAGTGAATAACGTGGTACAGGAATGCCAAAAGGATGATCGGGCAAAACATAGGAAGTCTAATATATTAAGAAAGAATACAAACAAAGGGACCAAAGAGGGCAATGGGATCAGGGTACCCAATACTGATTCAATAAACCGACTGATGAGATTTTCCACGAGATCAAGCGAAATGCATAGGTGACTCTGCCTGCACCTCTTAAAAGACCTACGAATGCCAAGATAAAGCTAAATACTGTGAGTGTCACTAGGATCATGGTTATACCACCTCAAGTTGTAAAAGTTTATAATAACCGTAGAATGTCTAGGCCAGCAAGGGATATTTGCATAGATACATCGTTAAACTAGAGGCGCTTCCAACCCTACCACCCCATTTTTAGCCCGCCCCTGTTCTACCCAATATATTAACCATACACACATTTGAACTGTTGCCAATAGTACCAAACTTCGAGCGTGTTATTGACCAAAGGTTGCGATTTCAATAGTATGTCAACTCTATTTTATTCCATAACCCCCATGAGGCGAAGAGGCAGAGATGGTGCAATAGCCCATTTCGTTCAATGACATTGATCTGGAGGATGTTTCATTATTGCACAATGATGTCCTTATCATAATAACTGTCGTCCACCAATTGGCAATGGTACATCAGCTCTTGGTAGATGGCAGAAGTTCAGTAGATATTTTGTTCACTCATATTTTACCCAAGCTCTAAAATTCACTGACAGAATTATATCCAGCCCCCGTTTCCTTAATTAGCTTTAGTTCCGAGCAAATGAAGGCTCTGGGCCAGATATGGTTAAATGTTCAAATGGGGCAAACTGAGACCAAGGTGGAGTTGACAGTATTTGATGCCTCATCTCCATACAACGGAATCCTTGGGCGACCATGGTTACACAATCTTAATGAGTTGCCTCTACTCTATATCAAAAAGTGAGATACCCTATTCTTGATGGAATCAAAGCCATCAGGGGAAACTAATATGAATTCAGACAGTTCATCAATGCAGCCATCCAAGGAAAGACAACCATTCAAATTTGTGCCTCAACTGATATCAATGAAATAGAAAGCCATTCCAATCATGCCAACATTACTTCAACTATCCATAAAACTCCATTTTACAAAGACATCCCTTTAACTGAGCCATGGATAAACCCAAAGGAGAAGGTAGAGGAAGAGCTTAACAAATGACAAATTCCTGGTGCTGATGTTGAACATTATTTTCTCCTCGGTACAGCCTTTCCGAAGAATAATGCCGAATAACTATTTCAGTTCCTCCTTTGCAACATAGATAATTTTGCATGGACCTCAGCGAAGATGCCTGGATTCAATCTCAAAATTTCCTATCATCACCTTAATATTAATACGCAATTCCGAATAGTTTGACAAAAGGCTTGAACATATAAAAAAGTACATTAAGAGGCCATCCAATTGAAAGTACAAAAGTTATTATCAGCTTTAGTGATAAATGAGGTTTTTTTTTTTAATCCAGAATGGTTAACAAATGTCATGGTTGTGCCAAAAAAGAATGGCCAATGGTGGGTTTGTATTGATTACACTGATTTAAACAAAGCATGCCCCAAAGATCCTTTCCCTCTACCTAAAATCGATCGACTAGTGGATGCATCAGCAACACCTCAACGTTTGAGTTTCTGGAATGCATATTCCGACTATAATCATATCCTTATACATCAAGCGGATCAGGAAACAACTTCTTTCAGAGGGCTCTCCCAAAATTATTATTGCAATATTATGCCCATCGGATTGAAGAATACGACATCTACTTACCAGAGAAATATTACTGGAATTTGTGCTCTACGCCTTGGTAAAACAATGGGAGTTTATATTGATAATATGGTAGTAATGAGCAAGGAGAAAGAGGAACATGTATAGGATTTGGAAGCTTTTTCCAGACCTTACAATAGTATAAGTTGAAGTTGAATGCTTCGAAATGCGCTTTTGGGGTGGGAGTAGGTAAGTTTACGGGTTTTATTGTGTAACATAGAGGCATCGACGCTAATCCATCTCAAATTTAGGCCCTTATAAACCTACAACCCCAACTAGAGTGAAGAAAGTCCAAAAGCTTGTAGGTATGATTGTATCTCTGAACATGTTTATCAGATGATCAACCAATAAATGCAAAGTGTTTTCCAAAATGATGAAACAAGGAAGGAAATTTGAATGGACAAAACAATGTAAGAAGGATTTTGAGGCCTTAAAATCATATCTGCAACATGCCCCTAAACTTACTACCCCAAGACTGAATGATGTGCTCGTGTTGTACTTGGATGTGTCTGAAAATACGGTAAGTGTTACGTTATTTTGTGAGGAGGGATCGGATCAACAACTGATTATTTTAATCCGAAACCTAATATCAACTGCTGGAAAAATTGGTATATTCCTTAGTGATTGCCTCAAGAAAACTTTCCCAGTATTTTCATTCTTATTCCATATTGGTATGCACTAACTATCCAATTCAAGTCGTACTCCAAAGAGTCGGTCTTTCGAGCAGAATAGCAAAGTGATCTGTTGAACCGGAAAACTATCATATTTATGTACAAACCTCAGACAATCATCAAAAGTTATGTTATCACAAATTTTATTATCAAATTTATAGCAGAGCATGATATTCAACTCTATCATTATTGTGAAAAAGTATGGGAATTATTCATTGATGGATCAATTAATAAGAATGGATTAAGAATCAAAGTCGTTATGATTGATCCATCTATTAATATCACTGAAAGGTCTATCAAACTTGGATCTATGGTAGCACACAATGAAGCTGAATTTGAGGCCATTATTTTTTGTCTTAGGGTTGCTAAAGAGCTTGGGGTTTGTAGAATCAAAGATAATACGAACTCCTAACTCATGGCAGAAGAGATGCATGTATAGTACCAAGCCAAGCTGGGAAGAATGGAAGAATATCTCAAGCAGGTTACCGAAATATCTTCGAAATTCAATGAATTCACCATTAACCAATTCGCCTGTTCTCATAATGACCATGCAAACTCACTAGTTATGATGGCTACATTTGTCTAATCTGAAGAAGAAAGGAAAAAACTTGTTTATTACCTATCAAAACCAAGCATTGTAACTGAGCTCCACAATATGATGGTGGTTCACGCTTTGGAGCCAAGATGAATAAATGAACTGGTAGATTTCATAAAGGAGAACAAGGTACCATAAGAGAATAAGGAAGCCATCATAATACATAGAAAAGTTGTTAACTTTTGGTTGTCTGAGCAAGGTATTTTATACAAAAGAAGCTCCATAGGTCCCTGCCTAAAATGCATTAATTCCTTCAAAATTGAAGCTCTACTAAGTGAAATTCATGAAGGATCAAGTGGGGCTCATACTGGTTAGCTATCCTTGGCTCATAAGGAAATAAGTCAAAGTTACTGGTAGCATTAGATGCAAGTTGACATGGCAGCTTACGCGAAGAGATGTGATAAGTGTCAAAGATTATCACCTATAATTTGTCAACCTGCTCAGGATATGGCGGCTATTATAGTAGCATAGTTATTCGCCCAGTAGGGTATGGATGTTATAGGGCAACTCCATTGGGCAAAAGGAAACTTATGATATCTGTTGATGGTAATAGATTACTTCTCCAAGTGGATTGAGGTTGTGCCACTTATTAAAGTCACAATGGAAAAAATGAAAAACTTCATCTATAGATAGATCATTACCCACTACGGATGCTCGTATGCACTCGTAGCTAACAATGGGACAAATTTTGATAACAAGTTGATCCAAAACCTTTGCGCTGGACACAAAAATCTGTAACTTCTATGACATACCCACATACCCATAAAGTAATAGGCAAGCTGTAACGACCCGAATTTTTTTTCTAGATTACGAAATGTAAT
>MKEJ01096268.1:0-16942 GCA_001753735.1 Embelia ribes | reverse complement strand
AAAAAAAAAAAAAAAATCTAAACTTCATATTTTAGATAAGGTATAATTTTAATTGATTTGTTTGATTAAGGGAATTGAAATTATTACACATGATTATTATATTTGGTTACCATTTTGGCCAATCTTTAATTTTTATATTTAAAAAAAATCTTTTATTGTAAATTCATGTCGAGATATTTTAAAAGAAAATTGATTAAAAATTATTTTCTATCAACTTCAATATTATGCAACAAAAAGTTCCATAAGGAAATTATCTTTATCTAATTAGGATCCAAAAAAGAGTCGTATTGAATCTAAATTACCTAGAATTTCAATAGATTTTCAGTCCTAAAATATGGCAAGCCAAAGACGTGTCTTTCTATTTTATGTTTAGATTTTCGAGGTTCAATTGTAAACTATTTTTCACTATCAATAAATATGTCTAACGTTTCTATAGCTTTGTGTAATTTTCCAGTTAAAGTTTATATTTTATTTAATATCTTCTTATTTTTGCCCTTCTTAATAAAAATCATAAGTACACCCCTCCTTTTCACAAAAGTCGATTTTGGTCTTGAGAATGAACAAACCAAGCACTTGGCAACCATGCAAACATGCATATCTCTGAACCAGTCATGTGGTCAGAGAAATTATCCAAATTGTAGCTTCCATTAGGGCATAATGAGCAGGCGTTAAATCTTGGGAGTTTATTGTCCGTGTACGCCATAAGTTACTCGGGTAGCAGGCAAATTAAATTTAAGGAGACACGTAAACTATGGTCTCATCTGGTATTGTGAATACAATGTTTATACTTTTTTCGGTAATTTCTATTTCTAACAACGTTGTAAGAATGTAAATTCCAATTTGTTTTAATTGTTCAATAATAATTTTCTGTTATTTTAAGCTTGTTATTTCGAGTTTATACATATAATTATTCAGAAATTATTTAATTACAACAGAATTAACATAAAAGAAAAAAGAAGATGGACTATCTAATTATTCTAACGCTGAAAACTACCGAAAGTACAAGTTTCTTATTCAAAATTTACAGAATGCAAAAAACATATTCACACGTATATCTACACCAAATTCATATATTTGCAATACGCTAAGCATAAAGGCTAAGCAATTTACTGCATTTTATTATTTCCAACCTCCTTTCCTAGTCCTGCTAATTGTAACCATTCAAAAATTGCGCCCAAATACAAACTTTCACGCTACAAAATCTGGCAAAAGATTTGGATCATTGATCGGATGCTGGTTTAACGGATTAACACAATCATAACCTTGCTCGTAGTTGTCTCGAAATTGCACCTCCCGAGACGCGATCAACAAAGAGTCCTTTCCCTGTTCCAGTCCCAGTGCAAGTGAAACTTGTTCGGCGACCGAGAAATTACCCATCTCGTGAAAGCGGGGAAATCCAAAGAACTCCCATCTCCGGTTTGCTTAGGTGGCATTATTTTGCAGTCGACATCAATTTGCTCAAGGGGCCCGTTTTGAAATCCTAGTCTCGCAGTGCACCCTTTAAGTCCGAAACCGGGGATGATAGTGGGTTTAGAGTCATCTCCAGCTATGCCTAATGTCACAATGTCTTTCGAGTCTTCTCTTGTTTCGTCTAGTGAGGTCCATTGTTTGTTCATTTTCGCTGTTCTGGGTGAAGGATCGGGTGAAGAGCTTGAATCCATATCGCCAAATTCCTCGTTGTACATCTCTTCAACCATGGGTTTCCACAGTCGCACACGTGCATTAATAAACCAGTTTGCAACCTGAAAAAAAAAAAAGAAGAAGATTACCAAATTCATTACCAAGAACGACGAAGCAATCTATATTTTGTGATTTTATTTTGGGTCTTTGTAACCTGCACCTTGGAGTGAGTCTCGGGTTCTATGCAAGTGCCCGACTAGTCTAATTGTTATTCGAAAGGATACCGAATACATCTCAAGTTCTCAACAAAACATGAATATGCTAATTTCGAGTAAGGAGAAGATAATGTTGGTAAGGGTTAATAAATCAATAGTCCTTCAAAAATTAAGACTCCGCCAATAGTAATACAACCCAAACCCAAACCCAAAAAATGGTACGAAGTCTAAGTACTATTTTCCTGTGTATGCTTGTCGATATACCTGGCCTCGGGTCAGTCCTGTCTGTCTTGATAACATGATTTTTTCCGAATCTTTAGGGTACCTAATAAAGAAGAGATCACAAATCAGCAGATGAGCGAAGAGTAGCTATAAACATGCCACGTAGGATCCCCATGGGAATGGCATTTGTAAGCCCTATGCGTTGAGGTTAAAAAAAAAAACCTACGGGTGAAGGAAATGTTCAAACAGCCAAGCTCGAAGAATGGAAACCGAGTTCCCGGGTAAGCCCCTTTGCGGCCTCCAAGAGTTTCTCATTGCACCAAACTGCTGAAGAGTCCTTTGTTGCCTCAACTGTTGATCCACAATACGCAGACGAGTCAATTTCCCTTCAACACTAGGAGTAGCATCTTTCTCGCCTAAGCTTCGCCTAATTACAAGAATCTGTTCGTTTATTGCATCGCGTAAGCACCGGAATTGACGCGAAATCGTGCACAGAGCGAGCGCGGTGTATGACTTGGCGGCCCCGCGCCCTGCCACCATCTCGAAAGAGGATACCATTATCTGCATCTGGTGGTAATATTTTCTGTATCTTCTATCAACCTGATCCAAAAACATGAAAAAAAGATTAAAAATAGAGAAGAAAAAAAAAACAAAAAAACTAAAGAAATGATTGCAGTCCCTCGTATCAGCATCATCGGATCACGAGTTCATATTTTTTATGACTATCCATGGGTGCAAAAGTTGATTGCTCATGTAAGCCACTTAAAAGGATGATAATTAAGGAAAGTTTTTGCCACAGTTAATTTCCGTCATTAATTAATGATAGAAGTTTTTTTCCGTTGTTGAATTTTTATCAACGAGGTTTTTAACGACGAAATTTAATCCGTCGTTAATCTATCGTTATATTAAAATAACGATGGAAAATTTCAATTTAACGACAGAAATTGGCCGTCGTTAAATAGTATTTTTTTGGTAGCGTAAGGCAGTTGTTAGAAGCGTGCTAAATATGTCTATATGCTAGCACTTGTTATACTTTACTATATAAATTCGGTTGAAAATATGGTAATCGCAAGATGGTTAATGCAGATTAACAAGCATACTAAACATATCAAGATCAAGTATATTCACATAAATTAAATTATTAATACTCATTAATATTATCTGAACAAAAATAGCAAGACCACCTCGTCCACCACGGAGTTAAGGTTTGCCAACTTCTCCTTCAATTGTTGTTTCTCTTGTGCTGAGAATTCTGATGAGCCTTTATCATCCGACGAACTCCCCATCTCCATCTCTTTCGACCCAAAAAGTTCAAACTTATTAACTTGTCTTTGGTTTCCTGTCTCCGGCTGTTTAATAGTTTTCTGGACACTAACGACTTCATCAAGCAATTCTTGCAAGGCTTTCATATATTTGGAGTTATAAATCGTCGGCACAAGACCTGACGACTTGTACACCTCAAAATCATATTCAACTTGAACATGGGGGCTCAATAATTCAGAGCTATCAGGACCCGCAAACTGATAGTGATACACAGGCACGTCGATTGGAGGTGGAAATTGAGTTCCGAGACTTAGAGATAAACCTTGAGACGTCAAATTTTGATCACCCTCGCTCCGTTCAAAATGCGGGGAATTTCCCATCTGGGAAATGAATTTGACTTCATTCGTGTAGGGTGCAGTTAATGCTTGATCAGGGAGATACATTTGGTCTCTTAGATAAGGAGATGATATAACGTCTGTTTGGTTGCTTAAATAGGGGTAATAAGTAGCCATCTTAATCGAATCCGAGCCACTGAATCCCCATAAAAAGAATTGCAAAACAATATTGTTTAGTGACTTCAACTCAATAATGGCAAATATTACTAATCAATAAAACTTGATCTCTATGCTAATTTTTATCCTAATAGTAGCTTCACATATAAAAGGTCACTGAACACATGCCGGCTAACTAATCAAGCGATTTTAAGTGAAACATGCTGTCTATGAGTCCGAATTATTAGTATGATAGTTGTCAAGTAGAGATTTTCTCATGAAATTGAAGCGAGATGATCATCCTCTGAAAAATATCAATCTGTATGCAACTTGAAAATTGATCATCAAACATTTTTAGAAAAGTTATGTTAGTAATCAACACGAAATCACATATTTAACGAATTCATCGCTAGGTTTCAAACCAAGGATGATCCAAATATTAAGTATTTCTGTTATGATAGTTTTATTCATCATAAAAGCTTATGGACTTAGAAGCCATTAAATTAGAAACTAAGTGATATAACAGTAATCCGAAAAGCAAAACAAAGGGTCAAAATTTGAAAACATAAGACTCCTATAATGGGTATAAACATATACATGCGTTGTTCAGATGAAAGACATGTATCAAACATGTACCAAACAAGTACATGCGTCATGCATCTATACAACGCTTGCAGAAGAATTCAACACCGCTATAGAGACTTTACTCGAATTCAATTCTTCTTGTTAAAACAATCATCACTATATGAAACTAAAAATAAAAACCCACTTCTCTTTTTTCTAAACCATCATAGGAAACTAAAGGAAACAAAAAAGAAATAGCAAGAAAAAGTCATAAAAAAAAAAAAACAAAATAGATATATATATATATAATTGAAGTATAGAGTTTGTTCCATAATATTACAAAAAATATAATATAATACAAAAAAAACAAAATCAAATAGATATATAGTCGTACAATTGAAGTATAGAGTTTGTTCCATAATATTACAAAAAATATAATATAATACAAAAAAAACAAAATCAAATAGATATATAGTCGTACAATTGAAGTATAGAGTTTGTTCCATAATATTACAAAAAATATAATATAATACAAAAAAAACAAAATAGAGTGGAGGGGCACAATAGGAAATTTTAGAAGGTTCTAGGTATAGGTTCTATAAAAGACTAAGCTATAGGTAAATTGACAATGAACCAAAGACTTAGCGATGTTTTAACCCATATTTTCTTTATTAAAAATGCTCTTGCAATCTACTTATCCTTACTCAAAAATCTTATCCACTGACTGCTTTGTCACAAAAAAAATTGTTATTTTGGTTATTCTACATATTGGAATAAATTCTTAAATATAGTTCGGTTAAATGCTAAGATAGAGTAGAATAAAAAAATGTCTTGGATAGAGTTTTTCAAGTTACACTAGCATTATTCTACTTTTTTAAAGTAATTCTTTGGGAAATACAGATTACACGTGTTGCTACATTAATTGTGCCTATAGTAATACGATTCGTCCACGCCCAATAAGACATACTAATTTAAGCTCTATCTATTTGTAAAATGTACAATTATAGTTGACTATTTTATTTTTTTATTTTTTTTTATTCCTGGTTGTCAATCCCCCTGAATTTTCGAAGAACCTTAGAACAAGAAACTAAATACAAACTGAAATAGGAATCTAGTAGAACATGCCATTCAACCTCAAAATACTTCATAAATTTACATGTACAACAAAATATCATACATCGCCAAAATACCTTACCGATGGATATTACAAAAACTACACGACCAACACTTAACTAGGTTCGCAACCTATATAGTTCTTGCCTTAGATGACGCTAATCCATAAAGCGCTTTCAACTTTTGTTTAGAGCCACCTAGTCCAGTATTCATAAACGTCGTCGTCCATGTGTTGGGTGTACCATCTTTGGAGGCAGCACATTTGACAAGCAAAAGGCAAATGGGAGTTAGTCATGGAAAGCATTCCATTCGATAAACTAAGCATATAGTACTCAAATATATTCGCCAATGCAAATCACATAAGGATCTATCAACACATATACTAAAGAAATCACAAACTTTGACCAACCCAATATCATTTATTTAAGTTTTGACAACTAACCGAAGCCAAATGTGTCCCCAAGGTTGTGAGGCCATCACAAAATCCCAAGTATAATATAAGAGCGTCACAAAATTCCAAGGAATATGGCACTATCACAGAATCTCCAAATGAATATGAGACAGTAACATAATCCCAATGAGTATGACACCGTCACAGAATCCCAAGAAATATAGTATCATCACAGAATCCCAACGAGAACGGGCACGTAACAGAATCCCAAGGAGTTAAAAATTGGATCAAAATCACCAGATGCTCGTATATTTCCTCCACAGATACCCATAGCTCTCCAAAGAATTCAAATGCACAACAAAGATTAAAGTATCAGAATCTTATACTTGATATACATAAAGTATTACATTACTCATAATAAATTCTTGTTTTCTCCAACCAATATTACGAAAGGTAGATCCCACACGTATTTCTTATTTACTTATTAGACTACTATAATAGCACAATATAATATTTCCAACCCCAACCAATATATCAAATGTACCCCCACGCAACAATAAGATTATTTACCAAGGTCGAAAACTATCCTTAAACTTCCTAGTATTCGATAGTTTTCAAAATATAACTATTCATCGACTTTCTCATATCAGACATATATAAAGTCACTTAATTGCATAATGATATATACATTTATCCTCAACCAAACAGAGATTAATTCTAACTGGATAGGTATTCTTCACTATACTAATATAATGAATTTCATTAGGCAAAACAAATTATCTACAGTGTCCAACGAAACAAGTATGATTTCCCTTCAAACAGGTATGCTACATACATATTTCTTGAATTAATAATTAAGCTAAGATATTATGACACAAATAGTTTTTTTTTTTTTGCCATAGTCATACTCTTCAATTAACATTCTGTTCACGAGTCTCATTGTCTATTTCTAATGCGGTTTCTATACTTCTCTATAGCTCCAACAACTTTATTATTCCAATGAATCTAGTTGTTCTTTAATACAACCAATGTCTAGTATAGTCTCTTAAAAGGGACATGCAATGACATAAAGCATACAATTCCAGTAATTATAACTCTAATAATTTTCTCTTCAATTTTAGATTCTATATCTATTTATTTAAAATTCACATAATTTATACCGTATCAATATACATATTAATTTGGCACCAAAACAAGCAGTTCATAACATATATATATTACATATCATATACAAAGTTTATCGAGAAGCCTATTACCTGTAACTAACTCGTACCTTGAGAACAACACTGAGTAAAATCTGAAATGGCAAGGGAAAGAAAGGGGTTCTTGGCTGCCCCTAAGGGAACTTATCGACAGTTACCAAATATCACTTTTTCTACACAAAAATTGAAAAATATGCCATAATTATGGTATATTCTAATTCAAAAACACTTTTCATTTGAAGAAAATAAGAAATTTTAGAAGTTTCAAAGGAGAGAAACAACTATTCTTACATCTAGATGCATAAAACGTGCCGTAGTGAGCGTATCTGGGCCTCGGGATCACATACAAGGCCAAAAACTTCATGAATTTGGCCTCAAACTCGTAATTTCTCTTTTATTCTCTCTATATTTTGTTGAAACATTGATGAAAATGGGCTAAATTCAGTGCATATGGGTTTATATATAGCCTGAAATGGATATGTATCGTGATCTTAAACAGTCCAGTACAATAGGGCACTATCGACAATCTTGGGCTGACTGTCGACGGTTTGTCTCACTATCTACAGTCAAGCCCAAGGCTGTCGATAGTTAGATCAGGGCATTACACTAGGAGAGTCAAATGACACATGGGATAAAGTATTGAAAATGTTAAATTAGATAAATTATGAATTCAAAATTTGAATTACTAGATGAAAAAGAGTTATTAAGTTGGAAAAGAAGTAAAATGTGTGAAGTTGCAATATAATTTGCACATATTTTGTACACTAGATTGTGGACTAAAAAGCTACAAAACAATTACATCAATATTCTTTAGAGGAAAAACATAATAATTGTGCTTTTATTCTTTCTTATTGCATGTATTTGTCTTTAATTTATTCCCAACTATGCACTGGCCGCTTACCATATATCTTGCATAATTGCTGACATGACAATCATTTGGTAGCCATCTTTTCTAAAATTATTGAGAAAATAAACTACTTTGATAGTTCTTGTTATGGCTCTTAGATTGGGTACATTGCCTAGGCTGTGTTTGGTAGAACACCTTTGAGACCACTAACTCTCCTTCTTTCTCCTCATTGTCACCAAGGTGGTATTGGTGCATCACCCAATTTGTCTTCTCTGGCTTCCTTTGCCTCCCAAAGTTTTTGTATAGCACTAGTATTTTTTTGTAACCTTTTATCGACCCGTTCACGACGACGGGTCGGGTTATTCCTGTTTTGTGCCACCTTGTTTCGCCTCCGTCATTGTTGGTATGGACTTTTCTTCGTTTCCTTGAACCACTGGTGTATGCCTTCGAAGGACGATGGAAAAAGTGCCGGATTTGGCCATCCTTGCTTACACCTACACGAAAATTAAAGAGTCCATATTTGCAATTGTATCAAAACTTAAGGTTTGTTCGGTGATACTTTACAAATCTAAATTTTTTTCTCATATGTTGGTGTATTTTAGATGTTTATCTCAAATGTTATTTATTTTTCTTTTTTAACAATCATGAGCTTAAAAAGCAGAAATTTTAAGTTGGATAAACCCAATAAGTCTCCAATGCAACCATTTCTGAAATGTACGTTAAAATCAATGAATATGATAAGGAAACCATTATTACAATTGCTTTTTTGTTTTAATTTATGCACATTCATATACTGTGCCTTGCTTGAGGCGAGGGGGACCGTATGAGATAAGATAGCCTCTATTTTTGGTTGTTTTTCGAGGTAGAAGATAAGATAACTTTTATTAATTTCTAATTACTCAACAAGAACAATGTATTTGACATACAAAATTGTTGGTATGTTCGTAGAAATTGAATGTTGGTTGAGTATGAATTCATATCTAAATGCGAAAAAAAAAGGAAGGGTAAAACGGAGAGTTACAATAAGCAAAGAAGTCCTAATCCCAAAAACATAAGACGTTTAAAGATAACATTTTTATCCGAGGACATCAATTTGTCACAAATAAGTCGTCGTAAATCTGATACAAAAAAATTGTTGTGACATATCGATAATCTAACTAACGTATGCACTATGCACTATACGTACCGGTTTAGTAAAATTAATTCTATTGATTTAGTGTCACCTCATAAAAATAATCATATCGATGATCAATGTTATTTTTGTCCCATCATCTTCGCGCAATTTCATTTTATCTTATCTGATTTATATACTAGCTCTTAAATTCAATTATATATAGATTGAAAGTCTGCATGATCAGTCTATTCAACTCACAATAAAGATACAAGTACAAACAAACAAGTTCATAAAGTATAAAAAATTTAAAGTCACAATTAGATTAACCGTGCTCATAAAAGTGCTTATATCTGTAAATGTAAATAATAATAATAATAATAATAATAAATTACCTGGTAATTTTTCTGGATGAGTGTAGCAAATTCCATTTTCGCCCTCAATTGTGGGAATAAATTCATCAATCAGAGGATGAAGCTTATTGAAACGTGGAATGTTACTAGCCGACACTTTTGCTTCCAAATGTTCAAAAATTTCTTGATCTGATGGATCAAACTTCACCCCAGCAGGCAGCCCCGGCAAATCATTAATATACGTCTAAATGCGAAATTATGAAAATAATAAGAAAAATAAATAGATCATTGCCAAATTTTTATTTTACTAAATTCTGAGGCAAAAGTTTCAAATTATTCCTTTTTTTTAATATCATTTAACAAATAGAAACTCTAACTATTTTAGGCATTATCACGGCAAAAAATTTAAACTTTTAGACCATTTGTTGCACTTTTAGTTGCAAATTAATAGTTTTTTTCCTCTCCTATTTTAGACATTATCACGGTAAGAAATTCAAACTTTTAGGCCATTTGTTGCACTTTTATTGCCAAATTAATAGTTTTTTCCCTCCCCTTTCGAATCTAAATATATGGGGGTTTAAAGTTCAACAAACAAACTTTAGACATTTAGGAACCCTTTACAACTTCACTTTTCCCTTGCTAAACGTTTTAGGAATATAATTTAATTTTTATCTGAAATGTATTGCCAAAAACAAAACTTCGTATATATGGTTGTATGCGTTAAGAATGGAGACTATTTCATATATGAGAATTTGGACAAGATGCATAGTTGTTTAGAATTGCTCGGAATCAAAATTGAGTTTCGGAAATAATATTGAAAAGATTGAAATTGAAGTTGGGGATGTTTAGACTTTAGTGATGGATCATGGAGTTGCAGTGATGATTCATCACAAAAATCTGTAAAAAATAGGAAAACATTCAGGTTTTGGTGATTCATTACCAAACTGAGTTGGTGATCCATCACCTCACTATCAGCCAAATTTCGTGATGCCATTTATATATTATTTTCTATTTCATTTTTCATTATTCCAACACATTGTAAATACACAAAAATTTAGGGTTTGAGAGAGAAATAACTTGGAGGCTTGTTCTAAGATTGTTGAGGATTAATTGAGTGAAACACGTGATCTTTTCTCACCGGGCAATCAATATAACGCCAATGGCACCGTGGATATAGCCATAATTGGGTGAATCATGTTAAAATTTTTTGTGTATTATTGCATGTGATCTCTTCTTATTTTCTATTGCTTTATAATTGCTTAAATCAAATAACTTTCGTATTGGTCTTGGGCATGATATTGATATCGATCAATAGTCACAAGAAGTGGTAATTGAGCACCGGGTTGGGTGGTTGTTCCAAGTCTTGTTGAAGGTTTGGGGGTGATTTGATCAAGAAGGAGCCATGGGTTCTGAAGAAGTTTTGAAAACAAGAATTGAGAAGTTTGACGAATCAGACTTCAACTTCTGGAAGATACAAATGGAGGATTATCTTCATGGTAAGAATCTTTATAAACCATTGAATGATAAATTTGTTGATTTGAAGGATGAAGATTGGAAAATTCTAGACAAGAAGGCTCTAGGTACTATACGTCTCTCTTTGTTGAAGAGGGTTGCTTTCAATATTGTGAAAGAGACAACGACAAAGGGGTGCATGCAAGCATTAGCTGATATGTATGAAAAGCCTACTGTTGAGAATAAAGTGCACCTTATGCGTAAGCTTTTCAACTTGAGAATGAATAAGAATACCTCTGCTACGAAACACTTAAATGAAATTAATACAATTATTTTTATCTTCTTTGCCTGATAGCTGGAATATGGTTGTCACTGCTTGGAGCAGTTCTACCGGGAAGGCAAAATTAAAGATGAATGATATTCAAGACTTGGTCTTGGATGAGGAAGTTCGTATAAGGGATAAGAGCACTAGTTCGGGGTCCGCCTTATCTACTAAGGGTAGGGGTAGAGCTACTTCTAAAAATAAGAATGGGCATAACAGGGGACGAAGCAAGTCTAGAAAGGGATGTTTTTCATCGCGCAAGTCGATTGGGTGTTGGAATTGTAGGAAATGGGGGCATTATCAGATAGATTATCCACAACCTAGGAAGGTTGATAACCATAGCACCAATGGTGGGCAATTTGCTAATCTAGTTGAGGAGATAGTGATGCTATTGTGTTAAACGTAAGCAGTCCCGTTAAGGAATGGGTATTAGATTCGGGTGCATCTTTTTACTCTTATCCAAATAACGAAATAATGGAAGGCTACGTGAAAGGAAAATTTGGCCGATAGTGTACCTCTAGATATCGTAGGTAAGGGGAATATTAAAATCAAGTATTCGGTAGGAGGCTTGTGGACTTTTCAACATGTTAGGCACATTCCGGCTTTGAAAAGGAATCTTATATCCGTAGGGCAACTTGATGATGAGGGTTACTCACTATCTTTCAAGGATGGAGTATGGAAGATCAAAAAGAGATCTATAGTGATAGCTTATGGTGTAAAGTCGGGCACTCTTTATATGATAGAGTGTAGCCGTGATATGATAGCAGTTGCAGAGACAGATTCCAATGTTGATTTGTGGTTGGGTCATATGAGTGAGAAAGGGATGAAAGTACTTCGGTCAAAGGGGAAGCTATTGGACATAAAAAAAAAGTGAAAATTGGCAAATGTGAGAACTATATATATGGCAAGCAGCGGAAAGTGAGTTTTGTTAGACAGAGTATAACACCGAAGAAGGAGAAATTAGAGTTGGTCCATACTGACATTGGGGGAAAAGAACCAGTTGCATCTGTTGGAGGCTAGTATTATTACATAACCTTTATTGATGATCCAACAAGGAAAGTATGAATTTATTTTTTGAAAAATAATTTTGATGCTTTTCATAAATTCAAATTGGGGAAAATTTTGGTTGAGAATGAGACAGGGTTGAAACTTAAGTGTTTGCAATCTGACAATGGAGGTGAATATAAATTGACTAGGTTCAAAAATTATTCCACTGAAAACGGTATTCGTATGGAGAAGATGATTAGAGGTATTCCTCAGCGGAATGGTGTGGCAGAGCGTATGAATAGGACTCTCAATGAGAGGGCTAGATGCATGAGACTTCATATGGGTTTGCCACTGCAGTTTTGGGCGGATACAGATAGAACTGCAACTTATTTGATGAATCAACGTCCATCTATCCTTTTGGATAATAGCATTCCAAAAGAGGCGTAGAGTGGAAAAGAGGTCAGGTATGACTTTTTTCATACTTTTGGTTGTGTTTCTTATGTTTTAACTAATGCTAGTGCTACAAACAATCTTGAGGCTAAATCAAATAAGTGCACTTTCATTGGATACAACGGTGATGAGTTTGGATATGGATTTTAGGATGACCAAGATTGGAAAATTATTCGAAGTAACGACGTAGTATTCAATAAAAAGGTGATGTACAAAGACAAACATGTGGAAAAGAGTTCAACAGGCTTTGAGCCAAAAATTGATCTTGATGAGCACGAGGAGGTGCATAGATCGAGTGTAAGTGGTGGTATTCAAGTAGAGGAATATGGTCCCAATAATGAACCGAACACACCTCCTCCTACAGTTGGAAGACCGCAAAAGTATTTCCCATCCTTACATTATTTATTGTTGTCGGATGGAGGTGAACCAAAATATTTTGATGAGGCTATAGAGCATGATGATGCTCGTGATTGGAAGAGGGCTATGGAGTATGAGATGGAGTCTTTGTCCAAGAACGATATATGGTAACTTTTTCCTCTACCAAAGGGGAAAGAAGCACTTCAAAATAAATAGATTTATTGGGTCAAGAGTGAAATTGACGTTAGCAAAAGGTATAAGGTAAGGTTGATTGTAAAATGGTTTCAGTAAAGATAGGGTTTTAATTATATCGAAATATTCTTACTATACAACATATTTTTAGTTATATCTCTTGTGGCTTTGGAAGACTTACATCTAGATTAAATGGATATGAAGACAATATTTCTTTATAGTGAACATGATAAAGAAATATAAATGAGGCAACAACAAGGATTCGTAACACATGGTGTTGACAAGCTCTTGTGCAAGTTCCGTAAAAGTTTGTATGCCTTGAAGCAAGCTCTTAGACAGTGGTACTTGAAGTTTGATGGGTACATGAAAGAGATTGGTTTCTTGAGATGTGACCAAGATCATTGCTACTACGTAAAAATTTCAGATGATAATATTTTGTTTCTCTTGTTATATGTTGATTGCAGGCCCTGACATGCAATCTATCATGAGATTGGAGTGGTTATCTGAAAGATTTGACATGAAGGATCTTGGTGCTGCAAAGAAAATCCTTGATATTCGAATTGATAGGGAACAGAAAGTTGGCACGTTAAGCCTTACTCAAGCCGACTATGTCAAAAAAGTTTTCATTAGGTTTAATATGTAGGATGCAAAGTGAGTGGGAGTTCTTTTGGCTAGTCACTTTAAACTTAGCGAGGAGCAATGTCCCAAAATCGATGCCGAATATATAAAGAAGACACCGTATGCGTCAGTAGTGGGGAGTCTTATGTATGTTATGGTTTGTACGAGGCCAAACGTGGCTCACGCAATGGGAGTTGTGAGCAAGTACATGTCGAATATGGGGAAACAACGTTGGCAAGCAATAAAATAGATATTGAGATATCTGTCAGGTATGTCTGAGGCTTGTTTGGTTTTCAAGAAAGGTAAATCAAAACTGATTGGGTTTGTTAATTCAGATTTGTCGGGGAATATCGATGGCAGTCGCTCTACTACTGGATATGTGTTTACAGTCGGCAGTTCTGCAGTTAGTTGGGTTTCAAAACTCCAAAAGATCATTGCATTGTCTACAGCAGAGATTGAGTATGTGGAGGTAACGGAAGCATCGAAAGAATTGATATGATTTACAGAGTTCTTGGATAAATTGGGGAGATAACAAGAAAATTGTACTTTGCACAACAATAGTTAGAGTGCAATATACTGGATGAGGAATCCGGCTTTTCATGGGAGAACAAAACACATTTTGAGACGGTATCATTTTATTCGATGGTTGCTTGAAGAGCGCATGATGGAGTTGAAGAAGATCGCGGGTTCGAAAAATCTGGCGGATATATTAACCAAACCGATTGATATATCAAATTTGAGGCTTTACTCTACCTCAATTGGTTTGCAAGCTTAGGCTTGAAGTTCATGCCGTCGGTGTGATGATTGGTGATGTTATGATGTATTGCTTCGAAAGGATTAGTCTCCAACTGGGAGATTGTTAAGAATTGAGACTCATTTCGTATACGAGAATTTGGACAAGATGCGCAGTTATTCAGAATTTATCGAGATCGAAATTGAGTTCGGAAATAATATTGAAAATGTTGAAATTGAAGTTGGAGATGTTCAGATTTTAGTGATAGATCATGGAGTTGCAGTGGTGATCCATCACGAAGATTTGTCAAAAATTGGAAAGCATTCAGGTTTAGTGATTCATCACCTGACTGAGTCGGCAATCCATTACCTTACTGTGGGCCAAATTTTGTGAGACCCATTTATATATTATTTTCAATTTCATTTTTCATTATTCCAACATATTGTAAATACACAAAAAACTAGGGTTTGAGAGAGAAATAACTTGGAGGCTTATTCCAAGATTGCGCGAGGAATAATTGAGTGGAACTCTTAATCTTTTCTCACTGGGTGATCAATATAACGCCAGCGGCACTGTGGACGTAACCATAGTTGGGTGAACCATGTTAAAAAATCTTGTGTGTTATTGTGTGTGATCTCTTCTTATTTTTTATTGTTTTACTTGCTTAAATCATATAACTTTTGTATTGGTCTTGGCCATGATATTAATCTCGATCAATAGTCACAACAGTGTGAATGTTCTTTCCGGAGCTTATATTTTTGCAACAAAACTACCGTGGTTATTTATTAGGTTTTTGTGTTTTATTTCTTTTTTCAATCACTAAATAAGTCTTTCCCATATGACTTTGTACAATACAACTCCATTAAAAAATGGACATTGTACAATGTAACTGCATTAAAAAATGGTTTGTTATTTTGCCAATTCTGCCTTACTTAAATTGATTTTCTTTTTTAGAAACTGTATCTGCTTTAATCAATTCTCTATATTTATGAATGGAGTTCTTTCAGGATATTTTCCCTCATCAAGAGGGCTGAGACAGGGAGACCCAATATCCCTTCTTCTATTCATTCTAAGTGAGGAACCTTTATATAGAGGTTTGATTGCTCTGAGTAATTACAGGAAGTTAGTTCAGTTTAAAACCTCAAAAAGTTGTCCCAATGTATCCCATCTTTTATTTGCAGATGATTGCTTGATATTTACAATGGATCCAAAAGCAATTTGAAGGTTTTAATGAATTTTCTTGATGAATTTGCTGCAACATCTGGTCAATGTATAAACTCTTCCAAAAGCTACTTTTATACTCATCATTCTTTAACTTCTATGGGGAAAACAAATTATTCTCATCATTCTTTAACTTCTATGGGAAAATTTATTGACTATTATTTCATAAGAAAATAATTAAAAATCAATAAAATATTATGGGAATTAGTTTTTTAGAACTTCTACGGTTAAATAATTTTTTTCATTTTTATTATTTGATTTATTACTATCTTATTCATATCAAGTATTGAATTTTGATATAAAAGTACAAGCATTATATTACTTACAAATCTAAATCTCAGATTAAAAATTACGTATTTTGGATACTTTTCCTACATGCTATATAACCATATCCAAAAATATTCCAAATCATATTTGCATTTCACCTTTTTTCTTATATTTTTTGCATGCGTATTCTGCTTCCGTTTTCCGTTACATTTTCTGCTTTCGTTTCCAACTTCAGCAACTATAATTATAATTGAAATAGATTTATATTTGTTGCTACAATGGTTTGAAAAAGGAGAAAATCCTCCTTGGACTCTGCTTCCTCTGTGGAACAAGATTTTAGGTTTATTAGAAAATATTGAGATTTGGATTCAACATATAATTAGGAAAAGGAATGCTATTGCTGATAAATTTGTTAAAAGAGGGGTTTTTGGGGTGTCTGAGCATTTTGCTGATCGTAGAGATTTTCCTATGGAAGCACACAAACTCTGGATGATGGATTTTTTGGGTACTCCAGTTTGGAGACACCCTAAATAATTCTCTTTCGCTAGTTTGTGATAAGCTCTAGAGGTTTGCCTCTAGCTGTTGGTAATAAAATCTTTGTTTTTCTTCGTTAAAAAAAAAGAAAGGGTTTTCTTTTTCTTTTTTTCAATCAATCAAGAACTTGATTTATAATATTTAGATCTTTGTACGAATCACTATTTTCTCTTTTAACAAAAAAGGGGAAACTTTGAAGTATTCATTATAAAAATCATGGTTAAAATATAAATCTAGGAAATTGATACCTGATTTTGTACTTCAATATTATGGCCACACGAAAGGCACGTCAAGGCACGAGTCTCACCGAATTTTGTATCGATAACACGAACTTCTTCAAAGGGGTTATTAGATGAATTTACTTGGATGCCTCTCTCATATTCAGATTCATTATACCAATTCATCTCAAAAATCGAC
>MKEJ01096267.1:0-14454 GCA_001753735.1 Embelia ribes | reverse complement strand
GTCGGGTCGGCCCGATCAACAGTCAACGGCCAATGGGTCAGGGTCGCTAGTCTAACCAATATCGGTTCACGGGTCACTGGTGCAACATGTCCTTGTCACGGGTTACCGGGTTAACCCGGTACGGTTTTCGGTTCACTGGTTCGAAAACTGAACCCACGCGTCTTCTTTACTGAGCCGCGCGTGTGGCGCGTGAGGCTATGAAATCCACGTGCAGAACTTTTGACCGGTGCATGAAGGTTACCGCAAGCTCAGAATTCATTGATTTTTTGCACCAAAAATTTCAGTTTGGAAGGTAGAGTCCAATTATATGCTCACATACAATTTTCGAACAAAGTTCAACATTCGCAGTTGAGCAAAAATTGATAATACGATCAACGTTGGCTCTGATACTATTTGTAGATGATGCAAAAATTTATTCTTGAGCAAAATTGTCAAACCATATACAAAAATATTACAAATTTTGTATCTCACACCACTCTTTAACTCTCTATTTCTCTTCTCTTTTCTTGTTTTGGTTATTCAACTTACTGCCACAATAAGCCTTTTTATACAACAAATAAAAACATGATTCATACTTTTCAAACCAACGTGAAACCATAAAATAGGTGTGAAATTAAGGGCAACATTTATGGCCTATCATATAATAAAAAATATAGTTCGTTTCTTTCTAGCAATGTCAGTTTTTAGGTGAGATGATCGTATACTCGTACATTATTTGACATGGTATTAGAGCAAGTTCCGACTTAAGTTGTGCCGTCACCCAATTGAAAATTTTATTTCTACTTATTAGCTAAAAAATGTGCAAGAAGGTGTATTGAACTAATAAATAATATTATGAATACTAGCTCCCCAATTTGTTCCTATATCCCGTTTATACAAATCCTAAAAATGTTTGCACCATTAATCTCATTCGTGTTTAGGATAAATTACACTTTGAACATAGGTTTTTAAAATTATGTTGTCCCCCATTAGGTTTTATATCTACTGCACTTTGCCCAAAAATTCTATTGGGCACAATGAAAGTCAAACTATTTGTCAAAAATAGCTCCAAAAATTATTAAAATACCCCTTAAATGGTATATTTTATATTGGATTTAAATATATATATATATATATATGTAGAATATGCATTTCTTAAAATATGATGACATTGATTCAATATAACCAAATCTGATGTTCTAAATTAATAAAATAAGGAAACACAGTGAAGGGAACATGGTCTTTGAACATGAAAATAAAACATGGATAATGACTAGATGGCAAAGTGTAATGTTCGATTTCTTTGGGGGTAATTTGAAATAATGAAAAACCTCAGGAGGGCAAAGAGTTACCTTTGGGAGTAATTTGAAATAATGAGAAACCTCGTGGGAGCAAAGTGTAATTTACCTTGCTTTATCCTTTGGTTGATGCAGCATGGACGAATGTTATGTGTGTGTGAGTGTGTGTGTGTTTGTATATATATATATATATATGTGTGTGCAACAACATTTGTCTTTTTATCTTTTTTAATACATGGTGGACATATGTTTATGCATCGTGGATGTATATTTTTATATTTATTTATACTGACTATTTATCTTTATAGGTTTGCTCATGCATTGTGGACCTATGTGTATATCCAATTTCTAGTTGATATGATATAGCTTGAATACGTAATGGATATAGCACTTAATAATACTTTAGAAAAGCGTTTCGTCAGTTACCATTTACTATTATTTTGCTCCTAAACTCAATTAATACCAATTATGCTAAAATTATGTTTGTTTTTATCATTTTGTTTATGCACCGTGGACGTATGTTTTGTAAACCGGCAATGACTAGTCGAGATGCTATAGTTAGCATTTTATTCTTGTTAGAGGGTACAGGATGAATATATTGACGTTTGGTTCATTACCGTTTAATATTGTGTAACACCTATATCTTATTAATATTTTCAATACTAAAACTATTTGTACAATCGATCTCAATTGTCTTTTTATCGTTTCGTTTATGCACCGTGGGACACATATTTTATGCAATATTCAATGACTAGTTTGAGACACCGTAGTTAGCATTTTACCGTTGTCATATATAGTATGCAATGAATATTTGTCACTCCTTCAAACACTATTAATAATACTAAGAAAATTTTATACTTGTTTGCCACTAAGATGTTTTGGCAACAAAAAAAAAAAAAAAAGAAAAATTAAAAAAACAAATCTTATCTTAGCAGCAATTCCACATATTTTTTGGTCATTTAAGTCAAATTTGTTGTGCGTAATCTGCTTATCACTAAATTACCACATCAATTTATATGCACCTACTCTTATGAAAAGAAATTATTATTTGCCATTTGGGGTATAGATAATGCAAGCTAATAAGTCAAAGAGTTAAAAGTGGTGACAAATGGGATTGCTTATGCTCTCTTGACAATTGAAGAGGTGTGGAATTCTGTCAATTTTTTTTTCTATCATTTTTAAATAATTAAATTTAGTCAAACTAGTTAGTCTTTGTGATTGTTGATTAATTAGTAATTACTCAAATTAATCAATGTGCCTGCAATTTAACACAATCGTCCCCCATAAAAATCTAAGACATGTGGAAAAAAGAATAATGTGTCTAAACAAATTAATTATTATTTGATCCTCCTGGAAATGTTTCTTAGTCATGATCATTAAGCGCAATGATTTTTTGAAAAAAAATATGGCGGAAAAAAAAGGTTGTACACAAATTCATGATTTTTTATGAAGAGAATTTTTTTGTCACATTTTTTCATGAGTAATCCTTGCACCAAACATAGTCCAAGTGTACTGTAGAATTTAATAGTATGTATTTAATTATGGACAGAATTGCCAATCTCTTTGTAGATTTGAAGTATCTTCAAAAGTAGTAACTTTATTATTTAGGTCTCTCTTGTAATTATGTAGTTTGAATCGTAATTAATGTAGATATGCATTAAGTGTAAAATAAAGGTTCTTAATCCAAGTATATTTATATTAGTAATATACCTAAAAAAGATTATGTGCATTCATACCCTTCAAACATTCATTTATTTGTACTATTTTGGGACACAGAAACGAGGTCTATGTTGCTACAACGGAAAAAACACTATCCATGATTTTATAAACCACTAAATATCCTAAATTATGTGTAATTTTTTTGGGGCAATTCGCATAATAATTTTTAGCATTGCATGATAATTTTTCACAATCAATACTCTAATTTTCAATTTTTGGCTCCGTCTCTGTCAGTGCATGATCATCGCCAAGTGAATTAGTTTCATAAATATATATATATATATATATATGTATGTATGTATGTATGTATTAAAAAGTTATATTTTGTTAAAGAAAATATTTTAAATCAACTAGAGGAAATTGAGTTCAAGTTTCTCAGGGAAAAGAGCTCAACAAAAGGCATTTTGTTGAAGGGTTAATACTAACTATAGCACTCAAAAAGTCACAAGACTATACTTTTTGGACCACTACATAAAGAAATAAATGTTAGCCACATCATCATCGTATTTTCTTTGAATAAATGAATTTTTACTTGAAAATTAGGATTGCTATATTTTATATACTATTATATTTTTTATAAGTATATTAATATCATGCATACCTTTCGTTCATACGGCTCCGTAACCATTGCCACTTATCACTTTCTTAGATGTTTCCACTTTTTGAAAAGCTAAGCTATTATAATTATTAGACGATGACTCTCACCACTTATCACTTTTAACCTTTTTCTTTTCTTCTTCTTTTTTTTTTTTTCTTTTTTAACTTTGTTTTTTTAAAGGATTTCCTTTTGTGAATGCACATTAGAATATCCGATGGTTTTTCTCCAAAGGGTCAATTAGACTTTCTACTCAAGAAATTTAAAAAAGAAAAAGAAAAAAAGGTTATGTGCCTAAAATTGTAATATAGGTCTACATTACATGTACCAACCATATAAAAAATATGGCATAAATTTATATTGAATGGGACATTATAGGATTTGGAAAATAGGAGTTCATCTTTGATGAGGTGTTAGAAGTTTTAAAGTTTACAATAGCTATGTTTCACCATTTTTCAAAATTTGCTTATTAAATTTACTTTTAAAATTCAATTCTAAAAGCATATGTTATCTTAATATTTGATTAATAAATTTAAATTTTTTTTAATAACTAGTGTTGTTTGGTTAACAAATTTTGTCATAAAATGAAAAAATAAAACATGTGTTGGGATGTGTTGCTAAAACATTGATGACTAGTCTTTAATTAATTCTAGAAAAGGGATTAAACTTAGAAGTCTAATTACCTTTTAGTATGTGATAATTGTTTTGACTTTAAAGGATTTCCTCGTGTGTTTGACTTTTAAGAATTTCCTCATGTTTTTAAATTCGTTATTGACTTTTAAAGATAGATGCTATCTTGAGAAATGTCTAATTTTGCAACTCACAAGTTAGACTACTTGATAGCTATTTATTAAAGTAATAATAACATTATGCCAAAAAAAACGAAAAAAAAAAATTAAGAATGATATGCCAGTAATGTAAATATTAAATTTTCATTTAGCAATAATGCTTAATGGGGCCGATCATATTTCTAAAATTATATTTATGCGCCAAAAAGTAATAATTTAAATATGTGATATATATATTTTCAAGCTGCACAAACTCGTCGAGTTTCTAGTCGTTAATAGTATTGAATTAAATACAAGTGTATCTTTAGTACTGCAGTTCTCAAGAGAATGATCTGACTGGCCTATTCTTGCTATGGCAGACCATTCGACAGTGAGTATCAGAAAGACAGAAACTCATATGTTTTATTCGAAAATAGTTGCTGGTAGCAAAAAGCAAGAATCATTTTTTTCTTTTGGCATTCAAAAATGGTAAAGATTATTCAAGTAGATGCTAAATGTATACAAAGAACATAATTTAGATTATTTAGATTTTTGGAAAAAAGTCCCAACTTTAGAACGAACAATGGGACTTTTCTCCCTTTTCCTACTTTAAGAATAAGTCTAATGCTATCAATTAAAGAGCAAGACGTTGAAAAATGATCAAACCATAGCCTTACATTTTTACTGTTTTTTACGTTACAATTTTGGACCCTCCATTAGAAATATATGCATATAAGTTAAGCTAAAATACGAAACACTTCATTAATGTTGTGATGTAAAACATCTAGGATAGGGATTTTGCATTGGCTACATACTAATAATTGTAATTTGATGGATCCTCCAAATTTTCTTTCATTTTCTTGTTGTCAATTTGATAATGTCTTTGGGGAAACTATTTGGATGGTTCCTACAGTTTTAATCAAATTTGTATTTGGTCTAATGGTCCCCAATATTTTTGGTTTTGGTTAATATTTCAATTTTTAGTTTTTAAAAGCTGACTTTTGAAATTTTTTTACAACTCGGTTTTCTATATTGGAACGCTTATTGGGCAAAAACTTATGAAAGTTAGTTTTCAAACTATAAAACCAAAAAATTATTTATAAAAAACTTTAACGCAACTCATCTCAATAAATTGTTCATTTTCTAGCTTAAGCTGTTATAGCAAAATAAGTATATTCCATTCACACCATTATTTTCGTTAAATATTTGTTATTGTAGTTTATGCTTTTATACAAAAAGTGATTAACTTTTTAGAACATCTTATGATATTTTAAATTAAAAAAAAAAACAAGATACGACTAGAAGGTAATTTAAAATGAATGAGTAATTTATTATTATTATTATTTTATTTTTTAAGAGTTTTTTTTAGGAGGATTTAAGATAGAAAAATTAAGTTGCAAATATAAATTGAGAATATGAAATTTAAGTACATTCATTGTTTAAAATATGGTTCATATATATTTTTTTATCTAAAGTTTGAAAAACTAAAAAGTTAAAAAATGAGTTTTTAATTATTTTTATTAAGAAAATTTAATTTTTGAAAATTGAATATTAAAAACTGACTACCAAACGGGAATTTAACTTCAAAAAATAGAAATCTGACAATCAAATGCTAACCAAACAGGAACTGTCTTAAAATTTTAGAAGCCTGTTGGATTTGATCTCAAGTTTTAACAAAAGTGACATATTTGGTCAGTTTCGTCTTTTTCCTAATAATTAAAATGTTAAAGTGCTCAAATTTAGGGACAAAAGTAACATAACTAATTTACCCCAAAATGAATTGGAAATGGATAATGTGATGTAATTCTCATCATTTAGGATAACTTTCGACGTTTTTGGACTGATTATTTCACATATTAAAAATTTGTGATACCATTAGGTTACAACTGAAATAATGGGGAACAAATAAAATTATGGATGAAAGTAAAGAATCATTACTGTAATTATCCCTATTGTCTTTTATATCATTACTGTAATTATCCTTACTGTCTTTTATATATGTATATATATATATATATTTAGATATATGTAGTTCTTTTCATGGACAGTGGAATGAATTCTAGCTAGTTTAGTTGCATAATCATTAATTTCAATCAACTTAATTTTGAGGCTGAGAGATTGCAATTTAAATTATGGGGACCAAATAGAATTTTACATGAAAACATTATTAATCATATATTTATCCCTATATTCTCTTTATATATGTATGGAGTAGTTCTTTTCATTGGCCATGGAATAATTCTAGATCAAGTTGCAATTATCTATGAATAATTAACCTTAAGACAATATTCTAGCGAACATCACTAAAAATTAATTTTTAAAAAGTTTATCTTTTATAGGCCCCTTTATATGAACGGCAAAAGGAACCTATAGAAAAAAAAATAATTAAAAAGGAGGTTAATGCCATTAGCATCTAGATTATTACAATTTGTACAATGAGTATATACCTTGCGATAAAAATATTATTTAATTTGAAAAAGTAGGAGAAAAAATCAATGAATTTGAAGCGTCGTTGTCTATGCTAGCTTGCAAAATAATGCATAACAAATAGAGATATCGTTTCAAAATTTTTTTAATTAGGAGTTGTGGCAATATTGACCCATGAAATTTGTTTTCTTCCAAGGGTTCTGGAAAAAAAAAAGGAAAAAAAAACTGAATTTTCGAAATTAAAATACTTTTTCGGAGAAACTTAGACTAATAGAAATTATTATGAATTATATATGTGAATACGGATAATTTATATACTTTAGGAGACAGAGCAAAATGGGTTCATTATTAAACTTATATAATACAGAATCGGTTAGGGGAAATTTCAAAAAGTTTTAAAAACTTGATAAAAATAATTTGATTAGTTCCTTGTAAATTTATTTATTCAATTAGAGTTAAAATATCATTTGGAGTTAAAATTCTCGGAAATTTCAATAAGATTAGATTTGAGTACTACGCCAGACTTTAATATTAGAGGTTGATCACGGTTTTTTTTTTAAAATAAATATAAAAATATAAAAAATGTGAAGTTTTGATGCATTTGGAGTTGGCTTTTTGAGTTTTCGTTGGATTCAAAATATGAAGGAATCAAACTATAGTTTCGAAAAATGGAGGAATTAATACACACACAAAATTAAAAAATATGAAGGAATTAAACTTAAATACATTCCAAACTCATCAATGACATATAATATTGGATTCGAATTATGACGATAGTAAATTATAATCTTTTGAGAAAATATCCGCTTTTTGACCCTTAACTTAACTTCACAGTGGGTTTTGTGTTTTTTTTTTTCCAAAGGGAAAAAGAAAAGAAAAAATAAAATCCGTTGACAATGTAAAGCATTTCATATTTTTACTAAAAATAATTGACTAGTTGTATTGAGTTTTAAATAATGCAACACCACACTTATTTTAAGTTACTTTCGTAACCTAAAAAATTTATCCAAATAAAAACTTTTTAGAACACAAGTTGAAGGACCCATGCTTGATGATTTTTGAATATCTCTAAATTTAGTAATCGAGGCACAGTGAGATATAGAAACGACCATATCTAAATGAAAGGTAGTGATTAAGTATATAAAAAGTACTATGATTATTGTGAATCTAATTAATAGCCAATGAAATGATAATCTAACACCAATAAATATAATACAATGATAATTCATAATTTTTTGTCACATAAACATAATCTAACATATATAATTACAAAATTAAATTATTATTATTTTTTTAATATAAAATTTATTAATGTAATTGATAATATATTTCTCACTATTTCAATAATTTTATTGACATTTGACAATTTTTTTATTTTTTTATTTTACATTTAATAGTATTATATCATAAAATTTACACTTTTGTGCCATTTGGTCATCCCAATTTCAAAAACATTCTAATATATTACACCCAACTAACATACCAATTCGAAACAAGCATCCAAACATATCAAATTTGTAAATATTTGAATAAAACTGACCTGTAAGGGCTGATAATAGCAGCTGAAACCCTGACCTTCCTCGTCAGAGGCCGATTCCTCCTCCCATTAAAATCAGTGGGACATTCGTATCTCTCATACTCTCCATCTTTAGGCCACACAGCATTACCATACCCGTAAGTGCCCTTCGTCTCAAACAGCCACTTGGAGTGATCAAACTCGTGGTTGGGCGCCTTGAACGACTGCACCAGCGAGAAGTTCTTTTCCAACTTTACCCCTCTCATCCTTCTCGGCAATGGGTACGCCTGGTCCTTCTCCTCCGACCCCAATTCCGTAATTTCATCCTCATTGCAATCATCTTTATAGGGCTCTTTACACCCAGGGCAAAACCCTAAATTCCCTATTATCTCCAAATAACAGTCCCTACAGATCTTAAACCCGCACTCACACTGACCCTTCCAGTTCTTATCCTGTGCATTCTCATTGCAGCCCTTCATCCCGCAGACCAAATCCGACTGCTTCTCAGCCGTCGGATCAGCACTAGGGTTCTCAACCATGTGAGCTCGGGTCACCGAATTGTACCCTCCCGTGTAGATCGTATCCTTGATGTAAGACCCACCAAGAGGGTTCACCGAGCTGAGCTTCGGGTCCTGGATCGATGTTTGAGATTCAGACACGTGGCGGTCAGGTGTGGGGGGAATGTGGACTGTGTAAGCAACACGCTCCTCCGAATTTGACATGGAAAGGTACCGTTTGCCTGCACTCGAGTTTCTTCGAGGTGAGTTTGGCTCTTTCGAGAGAGAGAATCGACGGATTGGGCTCGTCAAGCCGATGCTCTGAGCCGAAGACGAGACCGTGATTGTCACCGGAGATGATGACGAAGTAGAAGAAGGGGAAGCCATTTTCACCATCCTTCTGACACACACAGAGAGAGAGAGAGAGAGAGAGAGAGAGAGAGAAGGAGGCAAGGGTTTGAATACTTGGGGAGATATGGAGAGATTTTGGGGTTTTGTAAGAAGAAGCATTTGGTGGTAACGGTCGAGTGATCTTGGCCGTTGCTTTCCTTGGATCTGAAGAGCTTGATGATGAAGTTTTAACGGTCGGATGGTGACTTTTAGTGAGAGGGAGGAGGGGGAAAGTAAAAAAGAGCAAATATATAAAAGTTTTGGGTCTCCGTGGAATTTCAATCTTAATCTGTAACGGTCGAATTGTAGCTGGTCTAGTTGATGACGTGGCTTTGTAATAAATAGGTTATCTAATACTGTAAGGAATTATGACTTTCAAAGAAAAAATAAAAAGACTGCTTTTAGGGAAGAAATTTTGAATTTGATTAGTGGTAAAGTTCTTTTTATACGGTTTTGTCAAGTATTATTCTTGCGTTTTCAAAAGCGTGCCAATGTTAAAGAGTGTTCCCACCACTGGTCTTTTATTCTATTTCTAAATTAGATCATCTAAAAAGATATTTTTTTTTACGAATATCAAATATTTTAGAAAATATCCTCATGGTCTTTCTCAACAATTTTTTTTGAATATTAAAATGATTATATGTCATATAATAAAGTATGTATGATGTATATGTTAATGGTCCTTAAAATTGTTGTAAGAACGGAAATTTACAACCAAACTTTTAGTAAAGTAGTTTTCCTCAATTTAACTGTACAACTAAATAAAATTTTGAACGACCAAAACAATTTTAGAAATAAAATAAAATAAAAATAAATAAAAATGATTGGAATCATTTACCAATAGATCATACCCTGTCTCTTTGTTTGGTGTTCATGAGACCGACTTTACCGTCATATTTTCATTCAACCAAATTAAGCTAGAGTCTAGACCACCAAAACATCTATGTACATGGTTATTGTTCGCACTCTTTGTATGTAATGACGTTTTCGGATTTTATAAATTAAAGCAAACGCCACATATCGTGGAGCCAGACGTCCGTCAAGGACAGTGCAACACTTTTTCGACTGTGTAAGATGCAGCATCAAACAAAGTTCTAACTAGTCTCTTTAAATTTCATTTCCACTAGAAAGAAAAACAAAACCAGTTCTGTGTATAAAAAATGTGCTATAGTAACAAGCTACAACAAGTGCACTGATGCAACGTATATACAATCTGTCATATGATAGAAAAACGAAACAATTCACCAAAACTCATCCTGACAGTTGTGGACGAAGTTTCCTTAAAAGCCACTTCTTCCTGAGCTTGAAATCCAATGCCAGAAACATTTTCGCTTTCTTCTCATCCTCCAAAAAGTCACATGCATCCAAAATAAGGTCATCATCCATCTCGGGTAAAGCCTGTATGGCTTCCACCACGTTCTCCACCGAGAACGAGCCCAAGCCCATGTCATCCTTTTTCTTATCCGTCAGAGAAGAAACTGCACTCTCCATCTCTCGAAGGGCAGTCGCCACGCCCTTATCACCGCTCCGAGCCCTTTTCATACATGGGTTTTCTAAATCTTGCTTGTCCTTTTGGCCAAATACTCTAATGTGCGGTTCTTGTACATCATCAACTTGATCTTTGCTAGAATCAGATGGTTCTGGAGATTGTATGCCTCTCAATGGCGAAAGCAATTTCACTCCTCGGATATCATCCTCTAGGAATATATTACGACTTGAGTGATTAGTTCTTCTTTTACCACTCATGTCTCTACATATTATACACAAATCTTTATAGTATGGCACTGGTCTAGCCATGTATTGTCGCGCAGTGGGGTGTGCCTGCATAAGAATATATTAAAACCAATCAGCACTAAATCAGAAATCCAAAAAATTAAATTAATCGGGATCTCTCACATGGGATCCTAAGCCTAATCGACACCTGACAACTTTCCATTACAACGTCCATCATCATAAGGTAAAAAAATCTCTCTCAAGTTATAAAGTACAGGATCCTCATATAATCGCAAGTACAAATCTACTTAGGTTAAGACACGACCTTTTTAAGCTAGTGTTAGCTACAACAAGTAAACATGAGAATAACAAAAATTACACAAATATAAATAACTAGTTCAGAACAAGACATACCTTGATATAATCTTGCCAAACACTATCATCAGCTACAACCATCAGCCTTGTTTCGTCCCATGAAAACCCATCCAATTCCAGAAGATTCTTTATAAGCTTATACTGCCTTCCCAAAGTCTTGAAACGATTTTTTAGAATCTCAATATCATACTTAAACCCGAATTTAGTGTTAAACAAGTCGGTCATTTCCATCCATATTTGCTTAGGGAAAAGACCATCACTTTGATTCCCTTTCAGTGCATGATCTACCATAAGGTCAATAAAAAACTGGTCCATTGGTGGTTGCCAAATGGTCCTCGAACGAACTACCTTGAAGCCTATATCTACTTCAGACTGAGGTGTGGCATTATCACATGATTTCAAAATAGAATTTACATTATCTTCCTCGACCGTAGTATCATGAAGAGCTCCTGCAGAACCCTCGCCAGCACCTAATGTTGGAGTTATTGCTGAGTTAGTGTTTTTCCCTGAAATCAATGAGAGTTCATCAGGAGATTCTAAACCTTCCAACAATGTACCAGTTTCTGATACTACAATGCTTCCACCAACTCTAGCATTTTGGTCGGACGGGCTTGATTTTCCTGAAATGGTTGCATTTCTATATATCACACACAAATCCTTGTAGTACGGGATGGTTTTGATCCTGAATGATCGAGCATCAGGATGCACCTGCAAAGAAATCTTATAAGACTACTATAATTCAATGGACAAAGAAAATGGCAAATTGTTAGTCCCCTTCAATTCTCAGCCTCGTCTCCTCCATATATCAAACACATCCCCCTTGTCCCCTAAATTAACACATCACTCTAACCTTTCTATTTCGTTTCGTCCAATTTCGTTCATGGAGTCAAAGGAAAATGATTTGAAAACAGAACAAAAATTTACAAAATGATATTGCATCGCCCTTTAATATGTCCATAAGCTTCATGGGGTAAAGGAAAAGGAAAAGCAAAGTTTAGAGGGTCGCATGTACTGTAACGTAAGTGATGAATCAAAGTTAGACCAGGTTTAATAAAGGGGTATATATATATATATGTGTGAATAGCATAGTGCACAAAGCTCCCACATTACGGGGTCTAATGTACGCAGCCTTTTCCTTGTTCCCAGAGAGGCTGTTCCCAAGGGAACAAATCCGTGACCCATTAGTCGCAATGGAGGCGTGGATAGCCTTAATCTATAGAAATTCAAGTTAGGACTTTAAAAGACACCAATATAAATTTCAAAAGTGGCAGGAGATGGAGTAAATATGAAAACAGATATCATGTAAACAACAAACCAGGCTTAACATCTGTAAGGAGAAATAAAATTCTGAGAAATTGCACCTTAATGTAATCATCCCAGACTTTATTATCTGCTATCACCATTTGACGATCGTCGTCCCAGCTAAATCCTTTTTGATCAAGAAGGTTTTTCACAGCCCTGAAGAGATTTCTCAACACCTTATGTCGATTCTTCAGAATATCTTTCTCATATTGAAATTTGAACTTTTCATTGAACGCGGACATCATATCCAGCCATGCGCATTTGCTAAAATAGTTGTTATCTATTCTATTTCCCTTGTTGACCTTCTCTAACATGAGGGCGATAAAATAATGATCCATTTCTTTGCTCCAAATTGTCCTTAGGCGATCGTTGCTACTTCGTCCACGAATGCCCATTTGCATTCAATCTGAGACATAAAATAGAACAAAATCAAACGGATACCAAATTAAAAACGAGCTTCCTATCCATTTCTATTATAGATCCACTTTATTGATACAGAAACTTTGCTAATTTTATCATTTCAAGTTAACTACGCACTACATAAAGTCAATCCTCACAACCAATGTCCTTGATACATTTCTTTTCAAGAATAGACAGATACATAATAAGTCTTTCTGCTTTCAACAAGATTGAGATTTCAAAACAATTAAACATCATTACATTTTTCACGATCTATGTTCCTTGAACGAGCCAATAAACTTAACTAGTCCATACCATAAATTTCTCATATGATCAACTAATAATCACCATGATAACATGGTGAATTGTGAAAAGAAAAATAAATTTTAAACAATTATGCATCAAGCTTTCCCCCTGCATCCTCCGATGGATAAAGATTGTCTAGGGTGGCTTCAACCCCCATAATCTGAAAGGAAAAAAAAAATCTATATCCTATAATTTAATGTAAAGCAACTATATATGTAGTTTCAATCCCCCACGATAATCTTCTACAATGCTCAGGCCCTCATTTTCGATTCCGGTCTACCGTCCCCGCTAGTTCTAACACTTGAGTAAATCTAGGAGGGAAACAAATCCAAAAAAAAAAAAAAAAGACGAACAGTTGTCATAATTTCCATTGAAAATATTGAAAAAGGTCATGAAAATTACATGACTTACTACCAGCTCCATCTTTTAGTAGAAACGATAACTTAACATGATATTACAACTAATCAACAGGAATAAAATTGCACGGGTTGGGCCTCCCTACAAAATTGAGTCTAACTTGTACACGAGTGGCAGTGTTGTAGAATAATATAAAAGAATAAAACGCTACCCCATCTACCCATCTCGAAGATTTTAGTAGAAATGGTAATGAAAACGCAAAGCAAAACAATCTATAGAATTAACTCTGTGTCACTAGCAATCAACAGAATAACAATTTGAATTCACCTTTTCGTGCTCGGGAGAAATAGCCGATCGTATGAGAGAGAGAGAGAGAGAGAGAGAGAGGATAAGTAATTCCTGGTTCCGTAAAGCCTGAAGAGGGATGAGTTTTCCTTTTCTGGAATTGATCACTGTGATAGCGTATCCCTAAAATTGACTCTTCAATGAAATTCCAGTTTCCTCCCTTTTTTATCTTGGATTTTCACGTTAACCCCTACATCTTCAAATTTAAACACTTCGCCTGATCTAATTATTGGTGAGATCATAATTGCTAAAGTGAAAAACGGAAGCGGAATCATTTTGTGAAATGGAAATGGAAAATGAGCCATAATGGGCAATGCCGATGTTATATATAATGAAGGGTGTATACCTGAACGTGGTTCCGATATATGCTCCCCGATGATATCTGTCAGAAAATACGAACAAGGTGTTTACTCCCGATGGCCCTTCGGATATTCTCAAATATCGAAAGTGCGGACAGGGGTGACTGTCC
>MKEJ01096261.1:0-14017 GCA_001753735.1 Embelia ribes | reverse complement strand
AGATAACCAGAATAGATAATCTGCTGCAAGCACAGTTTTTACAGAATATCTAAACTGGTTATCTAAAATAGATAAAAGATACATTTTACATAATCTGCTGCAAGTGCTCTAAGACCTTTATAATTAAACAAATACCCATGATATTGTTACGTATTTTTAACAGCGGAAACAAATTCTACTAAAATGTTTTTAAGTGAATGCCATTTTTCGTGTGGAGAAGCATTCAGCAAACTTTTTATTATCGAACGTTACTATTTTGTTAAAATCTAATCAACTGTAATATTGGATCACTTGTGATATGATGTTCAAAATATGTTCGAGAATAGTTTTCTTCAAATATGTTCGAGAATAGTTTTGTTGCGGGGGTGGGTTTTCCTTTTTTTTTTTTTTTATGTAAATATGATTTTTTTTTCCAACAATTTCAACTATACGGCCCCCAAGAAAAAAATATACCAACCCTAGTAGAACCGCGAATCCTGGCTTCGCTCCTGATAACTATGTTATAACTCAAATACTCGGGTAAACTTGGGAGCACAATGTGAAACAACTTGTTTTTATTATTGAAGCTGTGTACATAAGGTGCTTAATTGTTTGTTAGGATTTTTAATCAAATTTCTTTTGGATTTTTCTTTCCTTCTACATAAACATGGAGTTAAAGATTTCATGTCGGGATTAAATTTTCGTATTTTTCCTATGGAAACTAAAATAGTTCACCTCCCTACACCTCTCTCTCTCTTTCCTCAACCATTGAATTTTATGCTTCAAGATTAGAAAAAGTACCACTGTTGCAGTTTATGTACACTGTATTTTCAAGACTAACGCCTCTTTTAGCCCTTAATAATAATATTTGTGGACCTTACTATTTAGTAAAATTGTCAGTTTTTGTTCTCTTTATTCTGAACATTTAATGATGCTTGTATGAAATTCAATATTAAAGTCTTATATTTATTATGAACTTTGTGGATTTTTGTTTTTTACTGATATATCACAATGTCCAGACCTGTATCATTCTGTAAGACGTGTTTTCATCTTCATATGGATTTCTTTAATTGATTATATTTAGGGCTTAAAATGCAAACGGTGTTAGCAAACCATCCGTGTACTTATTAATCTGAAATCAGAAAAGGTTACATTATGTTTTCTGGCTTGATAATTTTTCTATCTTTCTTTGCAGGTGCTTCCACCTCTATGTGCGGAGCTCCGAAATATTGTAATGCAACCAATGATACTTCCCATGGTTTTGACAATTGCAGAGTCTCAGGTACCATAATTGGGTCTCTCTGCTGCCATTCCCAATCCATCTTGGTATTTATGAGATTTTGTTTCTTATGATCTGGTGGGTTCAGTGAGGTTCATTTTACATAGAATTATGATGAAACCACCTTGGTAGAACTCGCCGTTGAAACCTGGTTTGTAAGGGGAGGGTGCCCAAGTGATTTTGCATTCATGATAAAGTGTCCCACATCCCGTAGTACACATACTACACATGTACAAGGTTAATCCTTAACTAAGAAGCACTGATACGGACATGGGGTATGGGGGTACGGATACGGATACGGATACGGATTTGACAATTTTCAAAAAATTTTGGACACGGACACGATGGAGATTTGGCATTTTTAAATTTTTTTTAATAGCTTTTATAAGTTAGTAAAGTTGTATATTGGTTGTTGGCTCAAAGTAGCATCTAAGCAATTGCATTTCGTAATTATCTAGTACACATTACTAACGAGTATCAATTATTAAAAGGCCTAAAAACATGTCATGCACTAAAGGAATAAACAACTATTGAAACGTGGTTTGTGAAAACCACCAAAATGTATGACTGAAAATGAATAAAAATTAATAGAAGTAGAAAAAATGTTACAAATTGATCCTCCATGTCCATAACAAGTCCAAAATGAGTCCATTGTGTGTCCAAAGTTTAAATAATTAATTAGTATTTTGGACTCGCCACGTGGTGTGTCAAACGCGTATTTCGAAGTGTCTACAGAGCATGTGTGTCCAATACGTGTCCGACACGAACACGGCACCTATTTTGGAGTGTTTGTGTTTCCTAGATCCTTACATAACTGATATGGGATAAGTGTATCCCATACTACATTTGTACCACTAATACATTGATCTCAATATTCCACCTAGAAACATCCACATCAGAGGACTATATTGATACTGACCCGGTATCACGAACCCTACTTGTAATTTTAATTTGGACTTTAGGTTGCCCCTTTCATGTTGCTGTGTACTCTAGTGACATGCCTGACGTCCCTTGAAGCGTACCAATAATTTTAATCTGACCTGTAGGTTGACCCTCCCCTCCACATTGGCCCGATCATACCTTTTAGGATTTTAATCTGGCATACAGAGTATCCGTTATTTATTTATTTTTATTTGTTTTTAATTTTGTGTAAAATGGGCTATTTGACGTGGTGGAACCTGGGTCCGATACCAATTGATGAAACCACCATGCAGAATTCAGTGAGGGTGCCCAAGATTTCATACTCATGGTAAAGTGCATATTTAGTCAATGTGGGAGAAGTGCATCCCATACTACACCTATACCACACTATTACAAGGTTAATGCCATACTTAACCGATGTGGGATAAATGTATCCCATGCTACACTTATACCACTTGTACACAGATCTCAAGAAATTAACTTGAGGTTATATCTTGGGATGCTCTCTTAATTGTTAATATTTTGAAAGTGACAAGTAGAATGTAGACTTGACTACTTTTTACCTGTGGAGGTCCAAGCCTGACCGCAAGTTCCTTAACATTAGAGCTTTTGTCGATGATCTGCAATGGTCTATATTTAAAATTAAATTATGAGCTTTTGTCGATGATCTGCAATGGTCTATATTTAAAATTAAATTATGAATCTCTATTCTCTCCTTTGCCTTACAGTTACAGAATGTTCTTTTTTCTTTTTTGCTAATTAAAATTTACGAGTTGACAGGTGATTATCTTCAAAAATTTATTCTTTGCAAATGTTTGTAGTTCCTTTTTTAATGAATGTTTTTAACCTTTTACCTTCATGATTATGAGTAGTTTGTTTCCGTTGCAGGATAAAAGCGATTTTGAGCTGTCAACACTGCCAGCCCTTGTCCCTGTGCTCAACACAGCCACGGGTGAGACATTGCTGCTGCTGCTGAAGCATGCAGACCTTATTATTAACAAGGTAACTGATGAGATCCCCCGTTTTTTGAGTAAATGTGATCTTGTCCGAATTAATTTGTTTCCCCTTTTTCTGCCTTCTACTTTATCGTTTTCCTTTCCACTTGTTTCTCCAGGGACTAAATATGCCTTTGTTAGTTAAGAGCTTACGTTTTTTGCTCTTTTGATGTCAAAATTTGTTTGAAGCAAGGATATGGCTTTATAAGATCTGTGGAATAATCTGAACATTTTCACAAGCAAAGACGACATAGTGCTGCTTCTGTGTCTGGATTATTTCTGTTATTCTGGTTTCCATTGCCTTTCTTCTGTTGAGTTGTTTAAGTTTTGATAACAAAATCCTTCTTTAAGTAGGTGAATCCGATGCAGAAGAAGTACCCTAAGCCATACAAAACCTAATTTATATCCCTACTAGTCTTTCTGAAGCTTGGCTGGTGGAGATAAAATGGGAAAAATGCAACGAAAAGCCACCATGCATTTTGAGTTTTTTGCAATTGACCATCATGTATTATTCAATGTTTGCAATCAATCACTACAAATATATATTTTTTTATTTGACCACTACTCCCGCTAATTTCACTAAAATTATTAGTCGAAAACAGTTGATCTTGAATGAATTTAATCATGAATCCTATGTGAGCAGACCAGTATGGTCACTAAAGTTTAAAAAGTTAATGATCCCAAGTTAGCTTTCTTATGAGCATCTATTAGCATTTTGTGATGTTTGGTAACCATATAGATTTATATGAGTTGTATTATGTTTAATATTTGGAGTTGTATTTGAATGGGAATCGGAGAATATGCATAATTGAAAGAGTTGGATAGTACATGGTGATGAAATGCCAAATTCAAAGTACGTGGCAGTTGTTTGAATGCATTTTACCCAAAAAAAGGTTTCCTGAATCCACGTAAAAATGGGATACCAAAATATCCTTGTCTGATGTTCAGAGAATGAATGGAGTTCTGTACCCCATCACAAGGTCTTCTATTTCTTTCACGCCATTAACGTGTTGTACCGAAAAGGAATGACCATCCATGCAAGATTGCTTCTACCGCTAGTAAAGAAGGATGCCTCGACCAAAAGCGTCCTGAACAGTAACTCAATTAAGCGACTGGTATATGAATAAATGAATTGGACGCATGTTTTTACGGAGTTTAATTTTGTATTTCCTTTTGTTATGGGAGATCAAGTTGTTAGTAACCATGTATCATTTTGAAGTGCTTCTTCAGTAACGTTCCTATGTGTCATTTCAGATTCTCGTTTCTTAGAGGCTGTCTTTTTTCTTTCTTCTTTTATTATTTTTGAATGCATGTATTGGAGGTATTATCCGTATGGCAAAGGGAGTACTTTCATCCTACATGATATGATTGTACATTTTAATAATTTTATTCTCCATCTGTTGGGGAAGTTCTTGCTTTGAAGAGTGTGTTCTCTTCTCTTCTATTTTTTTGTTACTTTTTTGGACCTTCGTTTACTATTTCATCTTTTCTGTTCCACGTATGGTTTGTTTCTAATTTTTTTGTCTGTAATATTTTGTCATAATTTCAAATTTCTGCATACAATCACTGTTGCAGGCTAGTCAGGAGCACTTAGTATCACAGGTTCTGCCATTTTTTGTTCGTGCTTATGATGATACTGATCCTCGCATGCAAGAGGAAGGTTTGAAAAGAACTCTTTCCCTTGCAAGGCATCTTGATGTTCAGGTGATTAGGACTTGCTGTTCTTATTGTTGACCTTTATGAACTCATGTTCTTTTTTTTCTTTTTTTTTTCCCTGTTTGTTTCCCCTTCTGATTAAAGAGTTCATAATTCGCTGTAACTTTTGCCGCGATTGAAATTCCACATTAAAACCAATTAAGCATATCTTTCGTCCTTGTGTGTTGGTTTCGGGAGCCTTAACTCTTAAAATTCACTTTACAATAATTATGATCTTGGCTCATACTTGTGCTCATCAATTCTCTTTCATTTTTGTTGCAGTTAGTTAAGGAAGCAATATTGCCCCGTGTTCATGGTTTGGCTTTGAAAACAACGGTTGCAGCAGTATGTGTGTTTGTTTGTCCTTTGCTTCTCTCCTCTAAACATTCATGCATGTTATTATATTTAAACTGTTTGGATTGTTGCGTTTTGTTCTAGGCTTTAGTTCTTTGCAGCTGCTTGAATTCTGTTTTGGTTATTCTCCTTGAGAACCTGGACGACACCAGAAAATTATGTAATATTAGGCCTTTAGTTGTCCTGTTATTATGAAAACACAAGGTCCAATGAACTTCAAGTTTAGGATGCCACATAAATTTGCTTGTTTCATGTTGTCCTTTGAAATATGAGATATCTACTAGGGTTAACTTAAAGTTTGGGGAGCATGTTAAAGATACTTAGTTCACTTAATTGAAGGAGAAACATTAACCTTGAAGGCCTATTGAGCTCCTGTAATTACACTATGCAGTCCATGCTTTGTGTCAAAATTTGCTATCTTCGAGTTAAGGGCATTATATTTCCTTGAGTAAAGCTGTAAATCTTGAAGACCTGCCACAGCATGTCATTTGAGCAATTTATTCCTTGTTATGTGCGATGGTTGTCTGTTATTATGAATATTGTTTGAAGGTGTTGAAAGTCTCTTGAATGGTCAATAAATAGCGTTGACCATTAAAATATTGTTTAAAGCTGTAAGTGTTGACGACCTGCAATAGCTTGTCGTTTGAGCAATTTATTACTTGTTATGTGTGATAGTTGTCTGTTATTTCGAATATTGTTTAAAGTTGTTGAAAGTCTCTTAAATGGTCAATATATAGTATTTTCCCATCCATTAGGATGAAGAAAAAAGAAATCGTTTCAGCTGAACATTGTCTTCTTTCTGTTGGCAGGTGAGAGTAAATGCCCTGTTATCTTTAGGTGATATGGTTCATATGTTAGACAAGCCATCTGTTTTAGGTATTCTGCAGACGATCCAACGTTGCACAGCTGTTGATCGATCTGCTCCTACTCTTATGTGTACCCTTGGGGTTGCAAACTCTATTTTGAAGCAGGTGATAATCTCCGGGAATAAACTTGCTTGTGAACGTGGTCTTTTGGTATTCAATGGATTTTTTAAAATTCCAGCTTATGGTGGTTTTGTTTTGGTGCACTTCAGTGTGGACTAGAATTTGTTGCAGAGCACGTTCTTCCGCTGATCACACCCCTTCTCATTGTCCAGCAACTGAATGTTCAGCAGTTTGCCAAGTATATGCTCTTCGTGAAAGACATTCTTAGGTTGTAGTTATTACTATGTTTTTCTTTCTCTGCTCCATGTGCACACTCACACACATATCTGAATCTTTTTTTATTTATTTTTGGTGCCTTTTTTTCTTTTTATGCAGAAAGATAGAAGAAAAACGGGGAGTAACCGTGACAGACACTGGACTCCCTGAGGTAAAACAATCCCCCTCTATTGATGTGCGTCCGGCAGTAACCGTGCCGAAGGCTGTTCCATCTACCACTTCTACTGCAAAAAATAACCCTTCATGGGATGAAGATTGGGTTCCGACCTCTAAGACACCAGCCAATTCTGTACAATCATCTTCTCCTATTATGTCATCTGTTCATTCTTCTATTGATAATCTGCAAAAACAGACAATTTCGCAATCCTCAGCTTCTACTGCACCTAGCCAACAAAATGGTTCGTCCTGTCCACCAGTGGATGTAGAATGGCCACCTCGCTCGGCCTCTGTTACTAGGCCTCAACCAGGTGGTATTGGTATGCAAAATCAAAATACAGCTACAACTTCTCCCAGTTTGGATGAAATAGATCCCTTTGCCAACTGGCCCCCACGGTCTACTGTACCTACAAGTGCTTCAAGATCTTCGGCTAATGGGATACTATCCTCAACCAATGTGAACAACAATAGTTGGGCTTTTAACACCACAAGTTATATTGAGACGGTGCCTCAAAATCAGGGGAATTCGAAGATCGCTAATGGTAATAATTTTAGCAGTTTTGGTAATAACCAAAATTCCATGAGGGTGGGGAAGCAAAATCAAGGCATTTCAGCTCCAGGTACTTACAGTCAAAAGCCAGCAACAGATCTTGGATCTATATTTGCTTCAAGCAAAAATGATGTAACTGCCCCTAGACTTGCTCCGCCCCCATCAACTGCTGTGGGTATTGGAAGAGGACGGGGAAGAGCGAAGTCAACTCGAGGGCAACCTGAGCAGCCTCCTCTTCTTGATCTGTTATAAAGCGTGATGTGTTGATTCTTGTCTCAAAAATGTTATAGAACAGTGAAAATAGGTAATGAGAGGATTTGCCATTGCCATTTTATGATCGCAAACCGGAGTTGCTGTACTTAATGGTTAATACGTCACACAAACCCAGCATTCTGGCACTCTGACCTGGTTAGGCCTGTTGTATGCCTCTCTTTTTCTTTTTCGATGCTTTTTGGTATTTGGGTATGTATGATACCTTACCCTGATTGAGTTTTGTTTTCTCTTATATTTCCTTTTTGCTTTCTTCCTTTTTTGTTCTGGGCTTTGTGATTGATACCCAAGAAAGTACACTTAGTCATTCTATTCTTTGTATCAAATATCAACCCTGTATGGGTTTACTGCATATATAATTAAAAGATGAATTGTGGAATGCCCCTTGTTGCTTTACTGAACATTTTGACACGGTGAGATGACCGTAAAAATGTAGGCGTATTCTGTGATTTCCATACCATTGTTAAGTTGATTAATCGTTTAGGAGTTTATATCGTAGCTTTTGTTCTGTGTTATGCTTTGTTGCCATTTTTTCTGTGAAGTCTTTGATTATTCTAAAATAATCAGGGAAATTTACTAAACAGTGATTTAATTCTGGTGTCTTTGATGATTATTCAGATCATCAATTATTTGTTTATTTTGAAGAAACGAGAGAACTTCAGTTGTGAAAAAATGAAAAATACACCGGGTAACTTGCATCTATTGGTGTGTTTTATGGCATTCTTTTTAACCATATACTCTTTTTAACTTTGTATATATATAGCATCAAAGGCCTAGACTAACATTATGGTCAATTCAAATACTTAAATCAAACATTAGCCTTGGTACTTCTCTGACCAGTATATTAACAAAACATACCATCCATGATCCCTTAACCCTGCCTGCCGTTTGTGTCCTTCCCTATTGGTGCCCTTCCTCTCGGCACCATTGTCACCATTGACATTGTGTCCCTTTGCCATTATCTCGCCAATCCAGTACCTGCTTTTCACTACCATCTTTCTCCTCCCTAGCTCATCCTGTTCCCCTACGCCTTTTTCGTACCAATCTGCTTGTGTTGTCACTAGGGATCAGACCATCCTCGTCGAGCAACCGTAATTAACTTAACCCTTCTTGATCAACCACCAATAGCTCTTATGTATCTAGCTTGATTACCAACACTAAACTTGCTACCCTCATCAAGTTGCAACAAATTTTAACCATAAAATTGTCGTAGGAAAACTTGCTTTTATTGAGGGTTCTGTCTGTCTTGAAATTGATATTGATTATGCTTAAAGCCTGAATTTGAATTTGTATAAGTTAGGATTATGCATGTCTTCATTGCGACTTGCGGGTCAAGAATTCGTTCAGTTGAAAACATTTCTAAAAGTAAGAGTAAAATTGCATACATCAGACCTTTTCAAATTTTGCAATGCTAGAAATTTTTGCACTAGGCCATTTATATATAATATCTGGAGTGTTCTAATAATCTCATACCTTTGCAGCCAATGTCTTTTAGGTACTCCACTTCTCATAGAGTGAACAAATATTTTTTGGAGATGTGAGATCATATTATTTTGTCAGTGTTCATCTCGCCCCTTATCAAGAGCATGCTTACGTATGTAAATAGCATTCTTACCTCTCACAAACTTTGGCTTCATCTCTAGCGTCTTTATGCATCTCATAGCTAAGCTTGTCTAACTCACAAAAGCTTTGTGCTTTACACCAAGGAGAAAGCTAAACGAATCATGGGCGTCTACTTTGAGGGTGCATGCTGATTAGAAGATAATTTGGCTACTCGATCATTATATTTCTATGACCGAAATCGTTATGCTTATTACTATATTGCAATGTCAATCATCACTTGAGATACGTTGATGTTGTTGAACATAGTTCCTCGCATCTTCTTGAATATGGGATGGGTCTCTTTGCCCATACATCTCCACTTGTATTGGGAAACCCTATTGCCAACCTAACCCAATACAATGGAACACCACCTCAATACTGGAAAACATTTTACAAGAACTATACATGAATTTTTTTTTTTACGAAATTACTATATTTTAAGGATAAATTATTATAAACTGAGAAAATATTTACTATAATTATTATTTTTTAACTAAAACTACTTGTAGTAATTTTTTCTCAATTTATAATATTTTGTCATGAAATTAAAGTAATTCATGTATATTGCAACGAAAAAAAAATTTCTTGTATTGAGAGAACTCCCAATACAATGACCTAAACAAACCCTAAACCTCTTAGTCAAGCAAGTCACCACCTACTCGCTCATTGCTCCCGATGTCTACCACGTTCATGTCCATGGCAAACTACGACAAGAAGAGCATGAACATCCTACTCCGCAAGTTGTCATTCTTCGGATGGAAATTTAGTTCACTTATCAGCTTCTTAACACCTCGAGTCAATCGGCTTAGAATTGTCGATACTTAGCTACACCAATCCTATTTATTTCTACCAATATGGGGTTTAATGGGTGTGTGTCACATAAAGCTTTAGTGTATACCCATTGTGTCACCCCGATTTATGGACTTGAGACATCAAGAATCTCATTTTAAAAGTCTGTGACTGTCAATTTGCTACTATTCACCTATGATTTAGGTTATTCATCATATCGGTACCTCTATCGTAATTTCTAATTCGTCCAAATATATATTCGATTGTGTTTTTTGATGAGTCTAATTCTCAAAAGATAATTTACTCGTGATAACAATGTGTTGAATTTTTAAACACTCGACGACAATCTCTTCCGTTGTCTTGGTTGCATGTTAGTCACTTATCCATCCTTAAAATTGACATAAGCTAAATCAATGGTCTACAAATGTGTTCTTCTTGGCTATTGGTTTGATACATTATTTTCGAAAAAAATATTGATATTTGAAAAACAACCCTCCCCCCTGCCATCCTTAGCAAGTTCCAACATCATCTGATTCGATCTTAAACCTTTGCATCTCAAATAACTCTTTAACCAACCATCCTTTTCTTGCCTTAGTGGTCCCCTACAATCATCTCATTCCCTTAACCTGCTAATAATTCCCATACCCACTCCCCTTTGTCAACAAACACCATTCCAATGGCAAACCTAGTGCATTATTAGACCCACCTCACCTCCGCTAGCTCAAGTGCAACTTTGCTCATCTTTTGAGCTGCTACCTGGTAGGAACACGCACCCTCCCCTTCCCCCGTCTTAGTGGCCACTCCATTCCTACTTGAGGCTACTTACCTTGTCTCATGTGAATATTACTCGTTCTCGGCACAGCATTAGTACTCTTAAGCAATTCACAGATGATACCATTAGTTGACCTTTACCATATACTTTTTAATCAAGTATGAGGCGATAAAGTCTAAAGATGATAGGTTCTAAATCATATGTAACTGTGATGTTATAAAGAATTCTAAATGGTGTACTGCCATAAATGAAAACTTTATGACTTCCATTCATAATGGAATGCAAATTTAGATACTTGCTCACAACAACAATTGTAATTAATTGGTTTAAGATCAAAAGAAGTGGTAAATGCTTAGTTGATTGTTACAAGGTGCAATTTGTAACTAAGATAATTCACCAGCTGGAGAGAGCTTTGACAATGGTGAAACCAATTCGATGGTGATGGAATTAGTACTTTAAGAGTGGTTTGTATCTCTTGTTGTATCATAAACTGGCTTACTCCTAGCTTTATGTGAATAGTGTGTTCCTCAATGGTAAATTAAATGAAGATGTTTATACGGAATGACCATCGGGATTTTGTTCATACATGAATGTTATACCATGTTTTTATGTTTCAACAGTCTTTTTATGGACTAAAATTGCTTATACCCCCATTGTGATATTTGTATTTAAGCCAATTCTTGTTTTCCATTGGCTATTAGACTCAAAAGTTAAGTCCTTAACTTTCGTCTCTATTAATGTTTATAGTTATTTTTATGCCATGCTTTACAGGGACATTATTGATGTTACCAGTATTTACTGTACAATTTTTTCTCACTTACAAGCTACTTTTGCATCAAGAATTTTGGGGGTTTTGCATATTTATGGGTATTAGTATTGCACGTACTCTAGATGTCTTCTCTTATCACAACACCATTATATTCATGACGTATTCTGCTTACTGTTCCAAATCCGCATGAAATCCAACTTTCTAAATGTACCTTTCAGATTTGGTAGGTTCATCAGTTTAGGTAGCCGCTTTGCCTGATGTAGGATGCTCATTATCGATAAGAGTTAATGCTTACAATAGGAAAAACACAGTAGATTATTAGTAAATTATATGTACTGAAAGTATAGACCTACTCATGTTCTAATTAAATTACATGATTCTAGTGATTTAAATCGCGTTTGGATTAGATCCTCTCATGAGATGGTTGGAACCATGTTCAGATTATTCAAATGGTCTATGGACTTTTCGCTAACTAGGGAGTCTTCTATAGCTCCAGTTTGGCTTAGACTTCCTCTACTCCCTCTTAATTTTTGTATTTTATTATATCTAAAAGCAATTACATAATGTATTGGAAAATTTCTAACTGCTAATGTTCCAACTCTAACACATGCTCGCCCAGCTTATGCTAGGATTTATGTAGAGGTAGATCTTTTAAAAGTTATGGAAACTCAAATATGGATTGGCCAGTCAATGGAGGAAGGCTTTTGGCACGCTATTGTGTAACACCCCAAAAAGTGAAAGAAGTATTTCAAGAGGAAAAACAGTCAACTTATTAGCACAAATAGCCGACTTTCATAATCAGTTGACTGATTTAGTGTATCAGACACGTGTTTTGATAGAAAACTGGACAAGTATCCAGCCACATATCAACTTCTCTAAAACTGATAAAATAACAGAATAGCCACGAAATTCCTTATACAATTCGGTTCTCAAAAACATTCCTATTATTCTCATTCACCTCATTGTCACCTTCTGAAAAAGACATAAAAGGGAGACTTAAAGAAAATCATGAAAGTAGATAAAAGTTTAATTAAGTTTGAGTGTTATTGAGCCTAAACAAGCTCCCACGATTCTCATACCATCATAATTTTCAAGCATGAGTAAAAATATTTCCTCTTCCCTCTAAACATTTTCAAAGCAAAACCCACAAACAACCCAAGTAAAGGATGAATTATCAAATTTTAGAACAAATTACGAAGTTTGGACTTGAAAGCTTGAAAGGAAACTCTCAAATTTAGACTCTGAAATTGAATGGACCTTGCATGGCTGAATATGGGAGTTTTAAGGATGAATTAGAGGTAAGGTACTTTTTAAGTCCTAAAACTTCAAGTTTCAATTTTGGACAAGACAAATCATTACACTTATTTCCCCTATTAGTCGACTTATTCGGTCGGGCAATTGAGAATGACTTGCATGCACCTAATTTTTTGTTTAAAATACAATTTCGACCACAGGATTTTGAAAAAATATTGAAGGCACTGCAACACCAACTTTGCCTAGCAACCTCAAACATTCATTTCGTGAACAAATTTGGCAATAGAACCTTAAATACCACTGCATTTGAGGGACAAGCAAAGGAATTTGGTGATAGTAGTATTGTATGTTGATGAAACCACCTCTTTATAACCCTTGAAATTGAGATTTAGGAAACACACTCATCATAAATTATTAAAACCTAGCATTTTTTTGGGAACAAAGCAAATCAGCCAACTGATTTGCTCTATCAGTCGACTGATTTCAGTAGACAAACTTTGAAATTGAGTTGGAAGTGATTGTTTTTCAGTTTCAAGCCCCTTTTGGCCCTCTAACCAAATAAGGGTAGGTGAAGACATGGTTATGGTAGTTTTGCATGTGAGTTGAGTATTTTAGCACATTTTTCAACAATAATTGAGGTCCAGTTACGTCATTCCCTAAGTAAATTTAGTGCCCTTTGAGATTCCAATCTATTTAGAGTAATTTTTGGTAAAATAAGATATTGAAATACATAACAAGAAACGATGACCCTACAAGTATATGAATTGTGATAAATATTTTGAAATAAGAAAGAAGAACCACTACACTATTGCATGACATTTAGAATGCATATCATTTTGGTAATAAGCTAATTGTAGTTTGATCTTGAAAAAATTATAAGTCGTTATGAGGACTTCATTAAAAATAATAAAGACCAAAGTAACGATATGTGCCCCCTTTTGATCCGTGATGCCATTAAGATTTGGCGAGATACGAATAATTACAAAGGAAATTTGTAGAAGACAACTTCTGATATAGTGAGCAGTCTGGCTGATATGAGAATTTAGATGCGTATGAAAACCAAGAAATGTACCCGGATTCTAATGATTTTGGTAAAAAGAGACATTGTGTAATCTCCCGAAAATACGTATAAATTTTTTGCTTTAATAAATCATATTATTTCGAGTAATAATAATTTTAATTATTACTTTTGGAGGCTCGTAGTTGAGGTGTGTCGCATTTTATTCTTGTGATGTGTTGATGGTGTTGTCCATTAACATACATGTTTGCACTTACACATGCAAGGAAAAAAAAGTTCATGAGAAAATAGTCTACTAAAAACAATACTACTAAATTTAGTAACTATTTTGGTACTTTTTTTTTTTTTGTATGTTGATTTGAGTTAACTTTCTTAAGCCAACAATTTATCATTGAACCCCTTATAATAGTCG
>MKEJ01096260.1:0-10674 GCA_001753735.1 Embelia ribes | reverse complement strand
TCTCTCTCTCTTTGTCTCTCTCAAATCTCTGTGAAGCCTGCTTGGCGCGCGATGCAGCACTCGAGCGAGAGGTCGGAGATAGCGTTCTTCGACGTGGAGACAACAGTCCCAACCCGAGCCGGGCAGCGATTCGCTATACTGGAATTCGGGTCGATATTAGTGTGCCCTAAGAAGCTGGTGGAGCTTGAGAGCTACTCCACCCTTGTCCGTCCACAAGACCTCTCCCTCATCTCGGCCCTCTCGGTTCGATGCAACGGCATCACCAAAGACGATGTCGTCTCCGCCCCCTCTTTGGCGCAAATCGCTGACAAAGTCTTCGACATTCTCAACGGTAAGATTTGTTTGGTTGCAGCTTATATGTAACAAAAGTTGGCTTTTTACTGATTATGGGTTTGTTTGGTTCCAAAAATACTAGCATACAGCTTAAAATTTTTAGTTTGAGTTGGTTTAATGCAAAAAATAAAAAATAAAATAAAAAGCTCAGCTTAAATGAAGAGCATTCAAATGCTATTTAGCTTTTGAACAGAAAATCATGTGCTTAAAATCTGCGACCAAACAAGCCCTTATGCAAAAATTTAAATGCATTCCGCTTAAAGATTCTAGCTTTATTAGGTCAATACATTAAAAAGTAAAAAAGAAAAAAGAGAGAGAGAGAAGACTGAAAGGTTGTGCAGTCAAATATATTATTATTTTTAAGAAGAAATGTTGAGGTTAAAAGATGCAAGCAAACAAGCCATATCTATGCATAACTAAATGTGTTGTATAAGTTGAAGCTTAATTTGAGCCCTGATGTGACACCATGTGAAACAATTTCCCACCTTTTTGTCGATGTTTGGTCTTGTTTGGTTCAAGCTATTAAGTTTTTCTGCTTCAAAACTGGTGTGTATTTGGATGTGCACCGCTTTTAAGTTCTTTTGTGTGTGTGTGTGTGTGTTTATCTAAACAAGCCATAATCTTTAAGCTTGATGCGTCTGCCTTTCTACTACTCTGGAGAAAAGTTTGTTTTCTTTCTTAAAAGCTCCAACCAAACAACTCAAATTCGATCATATAATAAGAGTAATTGACTCTTTGAGCTTGCACCCTTTTGCAAAAAATCCTACAAATTAACATATATATATATATTCCAAATATGTTACTGGCATTTAGGACCATGGAAATTAATTTCCCACTTTTATGTAAAAATTTTACTTTTGTGTAACAGTGATTGACTCATTGAGCTTTCATCCTTTCCGAAAAATATTAAAAATAAGAATAATGAGCTCTTGAAATTTAGTTGGGAATTTAAGAATACGGCAATCAGTTTCCCACCTGTATATAAAATTCAGAGTGTGGTGTAAAAAGTAATTGACTCGTTACCCTTTGAAAAATAAAATAACAGAGAAGATAAACAATTTTTCCTTTCAAATATGTCATTTGGGCATTTAGGACTGGTACTCAGATTTCTCTCTGTGTAAATTTTCAGTTTTGATAACGGTTATTGACTAATTGGGCACATTTGGGCAATTATGCTTGAATTTGATCAGCTCATTGCATTCTAAAATTGTAGGAAGTTTAATTTTTTTCTTGTGCTTTTGGATTTTATTCACCTTCTATGAAATCACAGATAGAGTTACTTTAACCAATCTATCGTAAATCATAACTCATGTGATTTCCAAAGAATCTGAAAATCTTGAACCAATGAGAGAAAGTAGAGGATAAAGAAGAATTAATGCAAAACTTTTTCTCACACTGGATGTGGAAATAGGTTTTTGGATGCTCAAAACCTCCTTGGAATGCTAAAAGTGTTATGAATGGGATTATGGGGGAAAAAACATCCTTAGAATAGTTGAAGGCTTGTGATTTTTGTTTCTGACTGGAGGATCAATTAATTATTTGGTGATTCTTTTTTTCCTCTGTTTTTCTGTAGGGCGAATATGGGCTGGACACAATATACTGCGATTCGACTGTGCCCGGATTAAGGAGGCATTTGCGGAGATTAACCGGCCAGCTCCAGAGCCCAGGGGAACGATCGATACTTTGGCTCTTTTAACTCAGAGATTTGGGAGGAGAGCAGGCAACATGAAGGTACTTTTGGCCTCTTGAGTTGCAATGATGGGATCTTTTTTAGCGTCTTTGATTTTTTTTGGTAAAACAATGAGAAATTATGGTACAACTCATATAATGGTCACATATAGCAGGTAATTTGGAATTGTTGTATTTTGGAAAATTGGTAAGCTGTTGTTTCTTTGCATATGTATGTTCAGGGGGTTAGTGTTTGTGTTTCTTTTGAATTGAATTAAAACAATACTGTGGTATATATCTTTGTACTCCTTTTTAGCCCTCAATTAGATGGTCTGCTAGCATTTCATATCTGGTGCTTTTAAATAAAAATAAATAGCATCTTCTATCTGGACTTTCTTAACTACCTTTCTTGCTAAGCTAACATGGAAAGGTTCTAGATGTACGGCAGATTAGAAATGTGAAAGTTGGTTATTCTTATGCCACTGTTCCTTTGTTTAACAAAAGGTGCTGAAGTAGATTTATTAGTCACTTGAATAATATTCTTGGAGTGTGCATACCCAATTACCAGCTTTCATGCCTCTTTCCTTGGTGATTTGTTTTGAAACTTCTGATCCTTAATTTCATTGTTGAACCTCTATTATGCATCCTCAATATCAGCACTTGTCATAGTTTGTTTAACTTCTCTGAGTTTGCAGCCATTACTTTCAGTAATAATTCCTTTGACTACTTGAAAAAAGCACTTCCATGTCCTTTTTGGTCACTTATGGAAAATAAATGATCCAGTTAGTCTATGTAGTATGTTATATTCTTGGGCTTATGCAGATGTGTGGTTATTTTAATGTATTGAAATTTATTTATTTTGATCGTTAGTGACTTTTATGTGCTGATAATGCAACCATATTTTTCTGAACAGATGGCTACACTTGCAACTTACTTTGGGCTTGGACAACAATCACATAGGTCTGACGGTGTCCTCCTTTATTTATGAATTAATATGTATAAATCTGCATTTTATATATTTTCTCAATCGCTTGTTCTCAAATCTAACGTGGAATTCTTATTTACCAAAATTTAGTAGACTATTAACTCATGCTGTTCATCTCCTTTTCTTTTCCCTATGGCTATTACCCAGGAGTTTAGATGACGTAAGGATGAATCTCGAAGTTGTCAAGTACTGTGCAACAGTTCTATTTTTGGTAAACACGCTTATCCTTGTTCTAGATCGAAACTGAGTGAACCTACGTCATATACTTAGACATCTAACAATTTCACATGTTCAATGATGAAAGACAAATCTGTGGAACCTTGTGGAATATTAGGTCGATTCTCTGCTTCATTTACATATGTTTCAATTTTTTAGACTAAGTACCAGGACTAGGATTGGTCTTCATTATGCCCTCCGCTTATTGTGATTTATTTGCTGGGACTCTTGGAGAACATGGGTTGAACTGATGTTTGTATGACAAGTAATTGCTTTAAAATATACGATTAAAAGACGAAGATAGTCCTATTACTCAAATGCCCCTCTGAAACATCTCACGCTTCTTGGTCCATATGCAAAATTGATCAAATAATTTCCCCACTTTTTTTAAAAGTGTAAAGAAGTGGTCTGCATCTCCTGAACAAATGCCAGCCCTAGCCCGTAAGCGGAACATTCTGATTTTGAATTATGCTTTAGATTACACTTTATTTGTGGTATGTGCTTTGTTCTGGAGTACTTTGATGGGATAATCATGCACATGGCAGTACTACAAATTAGAAGTATATATATTCGGCATGATATAACCTTAAGTCCTTAATTGCTATTGCATCTGTATATCGGTAATCTTGGTTAAGAGCCAGTATGGTTTTTTTGGAGGAACTGCATTTTCAAAAAATTTCTTCATTGTGTAGGAGTCAAGCCTCCCAGACATACTCACAGAAAACAACCAGGTTTCTCCAAATGCTACAACAAGAAGTCCTAGTAATGGTCAGGTCTCTCCCGACGGCATGGCGTTGAATTCGAGCACATCCATAGCAAACATCAAATTTGAAAATTATAACTTATCTGCTACGAGTCAATCAATTGAGGGAAATCACCCTATACTCGCTCTTGTGACCCCAAATGCATTAGACGAGGTCCCTCATCACGCTGAACCGATTATACCTCAGCGAGACCCTTTCGACATGGGCCCTTTGAATGATGAGGTGGACAGATCATCCCTTCCTTCAGATGATTCCATGGACGAAGAATCTGGTTCTGGTTCTGCTTCTCCTGAGTCTTCCACTGCAGCAAAGCCCGAAGGTCCTAGTGGATGTGCTGATTTCTTAGAACCCGAAGTAGTTTCTATACCATCTATCAGTGTATCTCTTGCTCCATTTTATCATGGGCCCCCAAAAATGCGAATCTTGCACAAAGATAATGTGTTGCAGATTTTCTGTACCAAGTTGAAAGTACGATTCAATATAAGCTCAAAATTTTTAGATCATGCTGGGAGACCGAGATTGAGTTTTGTTGTGGATGCAACTCCGAGCATTTGCAGGATTTTGGATAAATGTGATAGTCTTGCACAAAGGTTTTATGCGGAATCTGATAGTTCTTCTGAATGGAGGTCCGTGGTGTCTAGAAAGGCTGGCTTTTTCAATTTTCCCACAGTTCGTTTGCAGTAAGTTCTCTTTTACTTTGCCTTCTATTATATGCATAAATGATTGGCTTGAAAATTCCAGCATTTATCTTTTCATATACAGCACAAACACGCACTAATTATCCTTTTTCTGTTTTGTTCGACGAACACAAGTTTGAAGTATTTTGAAAGGTACCTCTTATCCCGATTTTAGCGTTTATTCCTCCTTAGACTATGAATGTCATGTACAACAACGCGGAAGAGAAAATTAGATGTCTGACCGAATTAGTGTGTCTCATTATGCATACGTGCTAATGCATGCACAACTTATTCATCTTTATTCTTAAATTTTGTCTCACGAACACTATTATTTACATTCTACTATTATCGTATGTGTTTTTGTATCCTCGGTTAAACTTGGTGTTTTAGTATGCTTTTATCTGTTGTAGACTGAATGAGAAAAGTGTTTCCCCAGCTTTAGGAAAATTTTGATGAGAGATCCAAGGAATGGTTTCATTGGATTTTCAAAGAGGACTCTAAAAAGATGGTTTTTGGGGAATTTTTTATTTTTTATTTTTCTAAATGAGATTTTTGTTTAGAAAACTCGTTTGCTATTAGATGCTCCAACTATTGAATTTGCTCATGTTTTTCGAAATGGGTCTTCTGGGTACCTCTAGTTTAAGAACTGCAAACTAACCTTGAGTCGAATGGTTTCACCGAACAGTAACCCCAAAAGGAAAACCATACCAACCGGACCCGAACTTTCCGATACCCGTTGAATTATATATTTTTCTGTCCCATTGGCATTGCTTTGACACTCATAGAAACCAGTACTTACTAGCTATAAGAGTACCATACTCGGTACTCACTTTTACCCTCGGGCTTATACATTTTCTGCATTTTCTCCAGTATACCCACTGTAGCAGACAGGAATGTCATGAGATGGGCCACAGAGATATATGACAAAGAATCATCTTCAACCGTACCACAGAGGCTCGTGTTTAGCAGATATGATGTGGCAGAACTTGAAGCTTTATTCACTCCAGGAACTTTTGTGGACGCATACTTCTGCTTGGACACATATGACTATCAGCAGAATGCAGGAATTCGACTAGTAGCAAAGAAATTGGTTGTGCACTCGATCTGACTGGTCCATGGACTGGTACTAACTTGATACTTAGCAATTTGATTTCGTGTTTGTAAGTTACAATGAAATGGAAGTGGATATTGTATACAAGTAACAGTCCTAATTGATTTATGTGTGATATATTATGTTTGAGATTCAATTGAAGATTATGGGTTCTTTTTTCTTTGTATAAACTCTGTTCGGTTTTTGCTTATTATTAATGCAAAACTTTCTTAATTATGTTCAACTTTTTCGCAAATATTTAGCACTAAAAAATTCCAAGACTCGTACCAACCGGTTTACTGCCACAAGAAATACCGTCAATAAATCATGGGTTTCACCTAAAAGTTTATAGAAGTTATTAGTGTAATGGCACAAAATTAGAGTGGAGACTTTTGTACGAAGTAGTGTGAAACCCATTGTACTTGCTATATATTTGAAGAAAAATTCTTTTGATATTAGTGCAAATGTAAATTTCATCTAAATCTCTCATCTTAATTTCGTTGGCACTAGGATTGAATCAAATTATTGTTAAATATGCATAGAATTTCCGTATATACTTGGTTTGTCATTGTTGGATCATTGTTCGACCATTGAGCCAAATGTCAAAAATATATCGTCTATAACAAGTTTGTTTGATCTTTCAGCATTCATACTTAAACACACAGGAAAATAATAAACTAGTTATTTCAATTTTCATGTAGCAGCATTGACTTTCTATTTCATAAGTTTGAATATAATATATAGTGGTGACAAATCAAAGTTTCCCAAACCAAATTACATAATTTTTTAGCATATATTATGTTTCATTAAATTGAAAATAACAATAACGCTAGAACTTTTATGAACTTATGATTTTAGAAATGCCCCTACATACATGCTATGCGTCAACAATAGAACATACAACTATGTGATTTATAGTTACGTTGTTAAACCCGAATTAGCAACATTATTGTAAAATTCTTAAAATTATATGATGAAATTAACGAGGTGGAACTTACCCTGAAAATATACTCAAGTAATTCTATACACGTGACGACTCTATACACATGATAAACTCGTATATACTCAATATGAGATAAGGGCATCTCATACTATATTTATATCATATTGTTATATAAGGTTAATCTGATACTTAACAGGTGTATGATAGATTAATTCTATACACATTTATACGGATTGTATACAAATCTCAATACATGAGACCTTATCACCACTGCAACAGTATCTTAAAAAGCTCTAACATCTGTTCATTTGGTCGTTAAGAAAATACAAATGTTTATCTTGGGGTTGTATGCATTAGATCTTGCTTTTAAGGTTTTTTTTTAATTTTATTTTCTATTTTTGTCATCATTTCTTTTTATTTTATGGTCTTTTGATATATTAGCATTTGCAGAAAATTTTTATACCATTATCAATAATTTTTTAGAATCGTTAGAATGGCAGTTACACTTGTTTAAAAGAAAATAAATAATTCCTGTATAATTATGAAATACGTTTGGTGCCTTAAAAGCTATTAATCATACAATTGCTTTGAAGCCGTAGAGGGTAAAATTTATTTAATGTTTTTTTGGTCCCAAGATGCTTTAACTTTTTATCTCAAGGAGGGAAGGATGATAGTTACTGGAAAGGCCAATTTAGAAAGAAAAATGTATTTTTTTGAAAATTTATTTTCAATGCAAATATAATATGTTGAAAAATTATGATGTGAAACGAGTAGAAAATGAATGTGAAACGCGTAGGAAATAATAGAAATACACTTAGAAAATTTATAGGAAACGACTTGTAAACATTCACAATAGTATTAGAAAACTTAAGATTAACTTGTTGGAAATTTACATAAAATTTGGATCTATTTCATAAAAAATTAAATAAAAATCAATAAAAATTATTATGAGATTGAGATTTTTTTAGTAGTTCAATGATAAAATTTTCTTTTTTTTGCTTTTTCTTATGAAATATAATCAGTTAATTGTCCATACCAAGTATTAAATTTTAATATATAAGTACAAATATTGCAGTAATTAAAATTTTGAATATAATTTTTAGAATGTTAATTAAAGAATCATACACATTTTGTATTCGTTTTCCACATTTTATAATCATATCCTAAAAAAATTCAAATAACATCCACATTTCTCACTTTTCTTATTTTTTTGGCTGGTGTCTCGCACGCATTCATTTGCCTCAATGGTAAGACACCTTAGATCTCAAATTTTGTCGAACTTTAGGGGCTCGGTCATACAATAATTATTAAATATATATATATATATATATTAGAAATGTATATTTAATTGAAATAATGACCATCAGCATGTGCTAAAATGTTTAGGCCCCCTTGTCTAGTAATTTTTAGTGAAAAGGTTTCATTTTTTTTGAACTGATTAATTTATTTTTAAAAAGGGCCCCATCGCCATTATTAATTTGGGATCTCACATGGGCTCGACAGCCTCTGATTAACCGAACAGAAATACAAGAGATAAATACTACTTAATTTTCTATCGTTGAATGAAATGTACCAAATTTAATATAAATTTAGCACGTTTCATCTAAAAATAAAATTTGAGTTACAAGATACTGTTGCTATATGAGCAGCAGAATCCCTCTTTTCCGAGTTGAATTCTAGAAACAAAAAATGTCCCATATGTTACATGTTTTGTTTTTCTTTTTACATTGAAAATTGATATTGGAGTACTAGAAAGCAATATCATGCAGTCGTGAATTACTTTGCTACTCCCTCTGTCCACATTAACAGCTGGTTAAGGAAAAATTAATTAGATTGGTTTGCATATTTAATTTATTTTATTAAGATACAATTCATTGAAAATTTGAAAATTTTTATTTATTTACACAAAGTATATTTAATGAGAGTATATATAAATAAAATGTTTGTTTTGGCTATCTTTACTAAATTGCAACATATCATCTCTACGGGTAACAATTATATATATATATATAGAGAGAGAGAGAGAGAAATAAAAGGTGGATTAAAACAAATTTTAACAAGTTCCATATTTTGAGAATGGTCTGCACAAACTGCTCGTATATTTTGTCTTATTGAATTCGCATTTTCTATCTTCTTCATTATACTCTTTTTATGCTTCATTGCTACTTTTAATTTCTAAAATCATAAATAAAATAACTTACAACATCTAAAACAATTCCTAATACTATTACATATCAGTATAAAAACACAATAATTCAATATTTATATTATATAATTCTTCATATTTTCAAATTCAAAGTTCCATTAAATATATAAATGAAAGTTAAAAATTACACATCTTTCTACCGTAAAATGTCACATTTGCTAGATATATAACAGTAGTATTATGAGTCATTTTCATTACATAAGTCGACTTATTTAAATTTTTAGACCAAAACATAGTACGAGAGTATAGAAAAGAAAAATATCACAAGAGTTAGAGAATTCAAACTTATTTTATTTACATTAATCAATACAATATACCTAGAAAATAATCAATACAATACACGCTTGTAAAACAAACACATGAAAAGATTTTATTTTTCACATGAGCAAATAAATTAATCCGGTTGAATTTTCGGATGTAACCATCATTTATCATTTAGTTTAATTTGTTAATATTGGCGGAGACTTAATCAAATTTCTAGATACAGCCGGATATGCAAATAAAACAGCTCCATAAACAGCGGGATTTGGGCCCCTTCTCTCTCTCTCTCTCTCTCTCCACATTTTAACACGCTTTCCCCAGATCATTCCAAAGTTATTACCTCACTAATAATCTCAGACAAACAAACTATAACTATTTTCAGAAATAGACCACCATAGTTTCAAATACGGTTCACTTGAGTCCCATTATTTTAATTGTAACATTGATAGTCCCCACGTTTTGATCCCTATCATGATAGGACAGAATGTGGATGCCCAAGAGTGAAAATCCTATTCAATAATTTTGTATGGTTTACTCACAATGCATCAGTTATTACAGTCAAATTTATTGCTAATTTTCTCCTACTTCAAGTATATTTTAATTTTGAGAAAAGACATTTGAATCAGCTAAATAGGGAACCGAATTGTAGGCCGATACTATTTGTTTCTAGGGATCGAATGGATATTACACCAATTGCATAGCCGAAACATGTACACATAGCAACACATCACTTCTACTCTTCATAATTCTAACAATTGTCTATTAAAATGTAGAGGTGCTCTCCGAACCACCTAAGCTTTGCATAGAAATATATCCTCGTCATAATTATAGGGTTTAATCTATGCCATCTTCGAAAATCACAAAAAGATAAATGATCATTTTACTAATCTACTAATCTATATATATAAAAAAACAAACAATACAATAGAAGCATCGAACCAATCGAAACACCGGTTGAAAGTTGAACCACGAGTCGTTACATTCACCACTATGGCTCTAATGACTATAGGAAAAGGTATGAAAATCCAAATACCATAACATTTCATTAATATTTTTGACCAAGTAAGTAACTTCATTTACATTTAGAACTTCTAGCGTAGCAATCCAAACTAAGAGGTCTATCATTATAATTCAACATGAAACAACCACCCCCCACCCAAAAAAAAATTCAACTTATAAGAAAATAATTATCTTCGTATTAAATTATTACTAATTTATATATTAATCAACGGTGTCATTAAGACATGTACCTATGTTCGAAATGATTTACATGATACTCACATGTTCTTTATTAGAGAAATACTAAACATTAAATTTTTATTTAATTCACTTACCTATTAATGTGACAATAACAATTTTTTAATATGATTGATTTTCAATTAATGTGATGATGAGAATTTTTTAATATGATTGATTTCTAGTTTTATTGCAATAGCAACTTAAATTAAGTTTTAATATCAAGTTAAAGGTATGGGAACCTGATAAAAGTTTTAGGGGGTGTGTTGCATTGATTTCTTTATTAACTCTCATT
>MKEJ01096255.1:0-10838 GCA_001753735.1 Embelia ribes | reverse complement strand
AAAAAACAAGAAGAAGAAAAAAAAGGAGGAGGTATGCGGTACTGGTCCCGTAATTTGGAAAAGAATTCTATTTGTCCCAAAATTTCAGTTTAAACACTATTAATTCCTAAATTTTGATAACAAAAAGGCTCATTATGAAAAATAAATCAAACATGAATCAGTTGATACGATTCGGTCTATAATAGGGGTTCAGAACTAATCGTATTACCTTTTCATATAATGGGAACGAATGTTATTGCAATAGAAATTATAGGGACCAAATAGAATTTCTATTGAAACTATTGAGACCATTGGTACAATCAATTATTACTAAAACTATTCCTTTCCATCTTTTGATAAAAAAAAATCGATTAATTTTTTTTTAAATTATGTATTATTTTCCCAATTCTAACAAATTAGATGCAAATGAATGGGGGTGGGAATGTGATATAGATCCTTTTCTAAGGTATGATTCATGTGAACAGAGGGGGGTGCACATGGGATTGGGGTTGAGCTACAGATGGGCAAAGTCTATAAAATCCATAAATGTAGAATTGTTTTCTTATACTTTTCATCCAATAAGTTAATTTATATCCAATCGAGAAAAAAAATTATGTGTTTCCAACTAAATATTTAGGCCAAATTAATAAATCAGTCCAACTTATAAGTTGTGCACTCAAATATTTTATAATTTAAAAAATAATTTAAGAAATTAAAATTTATAAGCTACGACCAAATAACTCGTAGAAATACATCATGGCACACTCACCCTTGTATTTTTTCTTGTTTTTAGCTAACATGGTTCCCTTTTTTCTCTCACACCCAACGGCTAAACTTTTTAGGAAGATTTGTGATAAACGGTCATGAATATTCTTCTAGCAATTTGTGACCCTGCTTTGCCTGGTACAAGTTTTTGGGAACTTGGTACAAGTTTTTTTAGTTTGGTACCCTAAACATAATACCATTAGTCGAAACTAGTTCTTGTTCACTAGAAGATTTTGATTAATATCCATCGATGTATTTGATGGATTCGTGTTGATTACAGGGTCCAATGCTTGATCACTTCAGTTTTCGGGTACCTGCACACATTGGCAGACCCAAATAAGCAAAAAGACAACGATTTCATCGTATGTTTGAAATTCTCCAAAATTTTTATAGAAAATGCGTCAAAACAACGTAACTTTTCAAAATCTGGACTCGGCCTTGTCCGAAAATAATGGGTTAGCCACTTCTTAATAATTTCAATAAGAGTATAAGACTAGTTGGTTAAATCTCGCTAAACACCTTGCGATACTTAAAAGCATTTGCATCACAGTCTGTAAAATGAGTTATTTTCTTACTTTTGGCAATCAACCATCAAGTAATGTATATTTTGATTACCTAGTGATTTTTCTTACTTTAGGTAACCAACCGTCAAGTAATGTACATTTTGATTACTTAGTGATTTTTAAAATAAAGAACGAACAAAGTGATTCCGATGTAGAGAACTAAAAATAATTAACTAAAAAATAACTTCTATTTTTCTATCTCATCCCCCATAACTCTCTCCATTGTTGTTTTGTGATGAAACCCAAGTAGAAATAAAAAATTGTTTTCTTTTTTATAATTTATTATTTTTTTCTCTTTCCATTCTTTTTTTTTTAAGCTCATAACTTTGAAATAATTCTATCATATTTTTACATATTATAAATCATATTAAAGTTTATAAAATATATTTCGATTAAGCATCCATATTGACATATAAATTTAATAATTTTATATAAAAAAATTATCAAAATAAGAAAAATAAATATAAAAAATTTAATATTTAAAATTAAGAAATAATAATAATTTTATTAGTATGTATTTGAAGCAATTATATAGAAAATATTATATGTGATGAATTTTTTAAATAAAAATTAGTGAAAGATAATAATAATAAAAAGATCATTTTAATATTACAAAGAACGCTATATGTATTATAATGCAGAGTATAATGAATAGAGAATTTGTAAAATAGAGATAAAATCATTTTTTTTCTATATTTTAGAGAGTATGTTAAGATAAATTGATATGAATGGCCTCACTTGTGATTGGTTTATTTATTTATTTTTATAAAGCATAGTGGTTGGTTTAAAGTTTTTTACTCGGATGGGACATGTGGACTCCAAAATTAAGTTATTGATCCACCTATTCCCGTAATTAAAAAATGATGCACTTCATATAATTTGCCATCTCATATGATAAATTATGTAAAATATTTTAAGCAGTTCGCCATATCATATGCCATCTCATATCACGAATTATAATTTTTCATATGAGATGTCAAATTGCATATAATACACCTAAGACAAACATAGAACCAGAACAAACCCTTGATACTAACTGAATCCTTCATATACCAGCCTTCACAAAGACTAACTTTAAGTCTTCACAAATTCACAAATGCAACCTTCACAAAATACACAAACACAGTCTAACAACAAATTCACAAAAATACTAAGTGCATTCACAAAAAAAAATAACTGTCATCACAAAAGCAATGCACAATACATTATTGCCAAAATCATAGTCGCGTATGCAAACGCTACAATATCAACATAATGTAAACAAAGTACTAAGAACTAAAATATTTTTGCTAGGATGTTTTGTGCATTACTTTTGTGACAACATTTAGTTTTTTTGTGATGGTAATTAGTGTTTTTGTGAATTTATTGTTAAGTTGCATTTGTAAATTTTGTAAATGCTGCGTTTGTGTATTTTGTTGTAAGGGCTACGTTTATGAATTTGTTGCAGAGGCTATGTTTGTGAATTTGTGAAGGCTTGACGTTAGTATTTTGTGAAGGCTTGAAGTTAGTCTTCGTGGAGGTTGGTGTGTGAAGGGCTTGTTCTGGCTTTGTATCTGACTTAAGTGTATTATATGCAATTCATCATCTCTTATATGACAAATTGTAATTCGCCATCTCATATGGCAAATTGCAATTCGTCACCTCACATGGCAAATTATATTTCACCATCTCACATGGTAAATTATAATTTGCCATATGATATGGCGAATTATTTAAAATATTTTACATAGTGCACCATTTTTGTAATTACGGAATAGGTAGATCGATAACCTAATTTTGAGGCTCATCTGTCCGATCTCAGGAAAAAACTCGGTTGAGTTAGATAAGCAGTAGAAATATGTAATAGAGTACCTCTTTGTCTTAGAGCATCACTAAGATGGATTTGATCTCAATACAAGAATTTTTTTTCTTGTAATATACAGAAAATTTTTTGTACGAAATTACTGTATTTTGAAGATAAAATTACGATTAAATAAGAACAATTTACTGTAACTAATTTTAATTAAAAATAAATTTAAAAATAGTGATAGTATATTGTTCTAAGTTTGTAGTATTTTAGTCTCAAAATACAATATTTTTTATATTTTACAAGAAAAATAACTAATTTATATACAATACTTCAACAACTAAGGTACTTACATTAGGTGCTTTGGGCTCCCATAACCTGCCAGATTTATGACTATGGAATAATATACTTTTTGGTTGGAACCAGATAAATATACTTTTTAGTATTATATATGTATATATATAATATATGTATATATTATATTAAATAAAATAATAATACTTAATTATAAATATTGTAGGTATATTTAATAAAAATAAAAAAAATATATTTTTTCTATTTGGAGTAAGGTAAAAGTAGTAATTAGAGGTGTAATATGAGAAAAAAAAATGCTTTTGTGGGAAAAAAAAACTGAAAATCAGGAATTCTAAAAAGGATATTTTTTTGCTCGGAAATATAAATAAGTGCATTTTCTTGGTTGCACTAAACAAATAATTTTACTTTAAATTAAAAAGTAAAAAAATAAATATCTCTGGGCTGTCAACCAAACAAGCACTTTATAGAAGATAGATTGTAACCATTTTTTTTCTTTAAAAACAACAAAAGGAGTTGATAAAAAGTTACAAAAAAAGTTGCTTCCGCCGGCCTAAATGTGCTTTTTCCAGGTTATACTTGGAACATTTGCTTAGATTTTGAGACTCACTGATTTTCCATCGTAGATAATCACTATATAATATGATACATGGTGAAAAAATATTATTATTTAATTTTTTGGTACTTAAAATGAAAAAATAAGTTCATTTAGGGAACTTATGCAAATGCTCTTAGTTAGTAGTGATTTGGATAGTATAACATCCCCCCTCCATTTTGTCACAATTAGGTGTACAAATAATCCGAGCAATTCATGAAAAAGTATTGCTCGATAAACAACAGGAATTTGAACAACCCCAACTTGAACTCATTTGATTCATGTATTTATATACATATTTTAAATGGGAGATATTAGTTTACGTACATAAATACATATAGTTCACATTTAATATATTAAATTAAGAAAAACTTGTCCTATTACCAGAAAGATATATTTTTTAGTAATTCTACCTCTTCATATTTATAAGATTAAGTTGAAAAAATTATATGATATCATAATTATTTGATATATTTGCTAGTATGTGGTTATTAGTTGACAGTTTAAAAGATATTCAATTTAATGATGTTTTGATAAATAAATAACACGTAATATCAATCAATCTAAAAAAAAAAAATGTTCACAAACATGTCGCACGAGCTTGAATAAAAAAATTGGGGCTCATTAAGTAACTCTGACTAGGCTAAGTTGTAGCCCTAGTCACAATATATTCTTTCTTTTATACGATTCTTTCCTAAAAATATAAAAAATGAAAGCATAGAAAAAAAATGATTATAAGGCCAGATAGCCACAGCGTCGCAACCATCGTATTTTTATCTAGTCATCGCACAACCATTAAGGTCCGATCAACAATGAGTCATCATGTTTGGCAGTCACAACATTTAGGCTATGGAGTAAATTTCGGGTTTCGGTTAGAAGACCGAGGCTCGCTGCCAGTGACTCGAACCTGCTCGAGATTTTTGGGTTGAGCTGGTACAGTTCAGGATTTGCATTTATCCACATATATTCCATTTTATAAGCCCATTCACAGTTTATTTTGATGACATTGAGAAGCCCAAATATGTTGGTGTGGGTTATAATTTGGGCTAATTCGGAACCAACCCAAAGTTTTATAACACCAATAGTGCCCATTTTGTTGTTTGTATAAACCCATGGTTCTTAATTATTCCATTGGATATGTATATTTTTTTATTTGGGTTTGTTATTCTCTAAAATTTTGGGCCTATAACTCTAGAATTCTCCATATTCTGCAATGGGAGCGAAAACAAAAACGGGAGTGTGAGAGTGCTAGATTTGTATAGACAAAAAGCTGCGAAAGCGGATGCGGAAGCGAGAACTGAAAACAGTAATCCTAACGATGAAAGATTTAAGTGGCCAAGCCCCATTCCAAAATTTCAATCTCTATTTTGTCAGTATTTTCTTTATTTTCTTACTTACAACATTGGTTTTGAAACATGATAAATATTGGACCAAAACAGTGGTAGTCGTATAATGAAATTGTTGTAATATTTTAGTATCAGAATTGAATTTTGATTGGTCACTATGTGATAAAACACTAAAAATAGGCATTAAGCTATGAATTTTGAGACAATTAATTTTGGATGAATTTTATTGTAGATGCAATATATGATATCTTTTTCAATTCAAGAAAAGGAATAATAAATTTTGTAAGCCGCAGAAAAATGTTTTGGCAAAGAAGAGAAGAAGATAATCCATCATTTTTAATCCATTAAAGATGATCTGTAATTCCAACGTGGAGAAAAAAAAAAAAAGGAAAAGATGGGTCCTTCATTTTCGTTTAAGTTTATTTTTTAAATGACATTGGTCAAATTAATGGAAAATTTCTCTTTTTAAAGTACCTATGCTTATGTTGTATTAGTTACTGAGAATAAGTCTTGGAATGTTAACATGGATATAATATAATATGGGGATAATATATTTAATGGAGATATAATTTTTGCAATAACAAGAATTTATTGACAAATCCACTAGTAACCACAATTTGCCGACTGATTTGGTTGGGCCCACAGCCCCAACTCACGCTTTAGAAAGAGCTCGTAATTAATGAGTAAATTTAAAAAGGCCAATCTAATCACTTCTATTTTCTCGGTTGTTTCATGGATGGGGCTTTGCTTTGAGGCACTGATATTCTCATTAAATTATTTGATTTTTATACGTGAGATTGAGTGGAGCCGAGGCTGCAGATGTGCTCACCCATAATTAATATAATAATATTATACTGTATTTTTTTTAATTCTATTTTTACTAATTTACAACTAAAAAAAGAAATTAGTTAAACGAGTTCCAAACTTAAAGGGCCATTTTATATAAAAAAAAATAATTATATAAGATAAAATTATAATATTCAATAAACATATATAATTATTATATTAATAGTGAAGGAACGTGAGATAAAAATTTTTACAAAAAATCTTACAAATTTTGTTGGCCGTTGGATCTAACGGCTATGATATATCAGAAAAAATAAAGAGAGGGTAAAAAAATAGGATATATGATCCAACGACCAACAAAATTTGTAAAAATTTTTGTAAAAACTTTTCTCCATGATCCATTCCTATATTAATAATATAATATATGATCCAACGGCCGCAATTGATACACAAAGTTCCTCCGCTTCTCATCCTTTTTTTTGGTATATATAATTATTACTTTTTTTCTCTAACTTTATAAAAATTACTATTACTTTTACAGTAACATATAATTTTTCTATTACTTTTTTATTCTCAATTTCAAATTTTTGGAATTCATCTAATTTATTTGTTCTTTCGATTCTTGTTTTAGTTTATTTAGTTGTTAATTTTTATTGATTCTAAATATTGTTGCCTTTAATGAATTGCATGATGATGAGCATGTTTTCTATAGTTATTATTATTGCTATTAATTTTACTATGTGAGGTTAAATTATTCTTAGCCTAAGGGGAAAAAGGTGAATTAGACCAACCTTTTATCCACTGTTAGTGGAGGTTTACGTGTTTTGTACATGTTTTATAAATTTACTTATTCTATTCTTTTTTAATTGTCACTTTAAGTATAAATTTTATGAGGGTGGCTTAATTCACATAAAAAGAAAAATTATACTGTAAATTGAAACTTAAAATTATTAATAAAAATTTTACACAAAAAATTATGGACAAAAAAAAATATACAAGGACGACTATAACCCTTTTAATAAACCAGTAGTTCCGTCCCTGGAAGTTTCCGGATAATATATTTACCAACAATAATCCTCCTATCCTTTGGCCATGAACCAAAAATTTTCCAGATGGATGAGATGATATTTGCAACGCGTATTCATGCTCACAATTGATGTTTTTTGTTGCAGATTTTGAGAAAAAAAATTAGCTTTTTTAGATATCGAAAAAAGTAGAAGCTTTAATTTTGCAAATTGTACCAATTCCAATTTTAATTTGCTATATTATGTATGGCCGTGCCTAAGGATGGGGATTCTTGTATATGGTGAATAACCAAATTCTAATTGAAATGATATCTTTAGAATAAATCAATACAAATTCAATAATGCAACAACTAGTACCATAGAGGAGGGCCCATAAACTAGAAAGTCTTAATCAATTTGGAAGATTATGTAGTGTAGTTCAAATAATTGAATTTTGAATTGGTGAACATTGTATATCAGTCAAATTTTCATGATTATCTTTTCTTATTGCATATATAATACACACGTGGCAACCATGGATTCACAATAAGTCTAAAAAGAATTCTTCCTCTAATCTTAAGTGAAATAAATATCTTGGCTTCGATCCAGGGCCGCTCAAATTTTTGACCAAAAGAGCTTTTCACCCCATAATTTCCCGAAAATAGAGTTTACATTAATTGAAGGACAAAGTAAACCCCCACCCCCCCGGCGCCTGTTTCTTATCCTTTTTTAGTATAATTATTATTTTTTCTCCCAATTTTATGAAAAATATTATTTTTGTGCTGATATATAATCCTTTTATTATTTTTTTTCTTAATTTTAGTATTTACTGGAGTCGTCAAATTTATTCATTCTTTCAATTCTTATTTTAGTTTACTTAGTTGCTAATTCTTGTTGATTCTAAATATTGCTATCAATTTAGGTTAATAAATTGAAGGACAAATTACCCCCAATTCTTATCGTTTTATGGTATAATTATTAATTTTTCTCCCAATTTTATGGAAAATATTATTTTTGTGCTGATATATAATTTTTTTTATTTTTTTTCTTAATTTCAATATTTACTAGTGTCGTCTAATTTATTTGTTCTTTCAATTCTTATTTTAGTTTACTTAGTTGCTAATTCTCGTTGATTCTAAATATTGCTATCAGTTTAGGTTAATGAATTACATAATGATGAGCATGTTTTCTATAATTATTGTTATTGCTATTAATTTTGTTATATTAGGCTAATTAATCTTACTCTAAGGGGAAGAATGTAGATTATAACACTCTTTTAGGGACTACTAGCATATGTATACATGTTTTTCAAGTGATTTATAAATTTACTGCATCTATTTTTTTTTTAATTGTCACTTTAGAATTTTTTTTCTATTTCTTTTTAAGTGTCCATTTAGAAAACTAATAAAGCATTAATCATTATTTTTTTCTAATTTTATTCATATTAATGTATTAGAGTGATATGCTTTGAGTACTTAATAAAGGATAGTAAAGTTAAATATTATTTAAAAAAAATTGATACTAATTAATGATTTTCTTAATTCATGTACTCTAACCTAAAATAATAATTAAAATATAATGGAGGGATCACTATTTAACAAAATATTGCATATTAACATAAGAGCAAAAACTAAAATTATTTTGAATAATTTTTAATAAAAATATAAGTGTTTTAATTATCATTTATCGAAATTTTAAGTATGCATAATATAAAAATTTCGAAGTATCTCATGAACTCATGTCACTAATTTGTAATATTAAGAATTAATATAATATTAAAGTATTTTTTTAAGTTTTGGATGTATGTAAGTAATTATAAGTTATAATTTCTAAAATTTTGATATTTTTATTTTAAATTTATTAAGTTTTGTTTTTGTATATTTAAAGATAGAGTATTATCTCTTAACAAAAAAATTTGCAAGTTAAAATTAATTAATTTATAATTTTAAGTATGATGACTTTTGTTACAAAGAAACAAGATGATGAGTAAATTTGGAATAAAAAGTGTATGATATATTTTACAGAATTGATACTTTTTATACAGTAGTTAGATTAGTGGGTAGAGTCTGACAAGCCTGAAACTCTCATGCAATAATCACATTGTGGTAGAGGCTATCTAATTAAAGAGAGATAGAAATAAAGGTTTAAACCACTTAATTTCTCGATTAGCCAAGTTAGTTAGTTAATTGTTTAATTGTATTTTTGTTCAGTTGTTCTCAATTAATTTACCAAACTCTCTGAAAAAGGAAACCCCAGTATTTATGAATAGTGATAATTTCGTAAATAATTAATGGAATTGAAACTATTTAAAATGATTAAATCTTATTTTTCTTATATCAATAACAGTCCATTGGTTTGATAAGCCTGATATTTTACTGGTAAAACTTAATTCATTTTTAATGGCTTATTAATTCCTTGGGGATCTGTTTTACATGGGGGGTTGTCCGACTCAACAAGAATGGCATTGGACTTGGAGGCAAAATATAAGCCACATAAACAGAATCTTATAATAAAAAATTGTAAGAATATTTTTCTAATTGTGTATAAAAAATTCTATTTCTATGATCTGTAATGTACCTCTAATCTTGAATCTATTTTTTTTTAGTCCGACACCCCTTTTCCGTTTACGCAGTGGGTATGAAGTGTACCCCCACTTTCGTCCCCCATAGTTTCAACAAAGTTCTATTTGGTCCCTACATTTCAATTGCTACAATAATATTGTATGAATTTATCCAAGTATGGTTTAATTTGCATTATATCAGCTTTTTTAAAATCACATAATGTTGTTCTCATCTCCAACTTCAATCATTGTACTGCATTGACTATTAGGAAAGAGGTGGTGTACAAACTAGTACACAAACAAACGGTTTTATGGATGTATAACACATATTCATTATGCTTTTAGGGACCAATATTTATCCAAAATACACATATGTCAAATTCTTTTGCCCCTTTTTGTACCAATGTTAATCCAAACTGACTTTTTAAAAAAATTGGGGATCAAATGCATTACTTTTCAATAGCTTGGAAACATCTGGCATGTACATTGAAGCTACAGGGAACATTTGGCATGACACATTCATACGGTCATGCATGAAATTATGAGTAAACATGTGTTTTGAAGTAAATAAATGAGAAATGAAGAAAATATTTTCATCCACTATATGTAAATGGTTCGAATCAACGAATGCAATATGTTAAGAAACTCGAAAACGTATACCTACGGAAGCTTTGAGGTGAGTAAGAGTTCAGACGTTTATGTATGCGCACGGATGTGTCTCAGGAAACATTATTTACTTGTGGCAGAGATAATTCTTTGTAAAGTTTATAACTTAGGACTTATATGGTACTTATGAGTTTCAAAATTGAGGATTGTTGAAGCTGAATTTAGGAAAAAGATATTTCTCCTCTAGAATTAAATTTAATCGTGTCACACGAGTAGTCCTAGGCGTGAAGAAGTACCTAATTGTAGCTTTGTATATGGAGGAGCACCGACTTCTATATAAGTTTCCGGTGCTGAGGGACATCTGCTTAAGAATATACCTAATCTGTTGATAATTATTCTTTGCGAAGCCCATGCAATGATAAAATCTATAATTCAAAATATTAGTAGACTATATTCTCCCACTAACTAATTTAACTAAGGCAAAAATTTTATCCATTATGCTTCTAGAAACATATTGAAAACTCAAAATATTAGAA